>CAUG01000305.1:0-26510 GCA_000442785.1 Papiliotrema flavescens NRRL Y-50378
AGCACCCTCCTCACCGGCATCGGGAGGGGTGGGGAGAATGTTCTGCCTTCTGACATAGCCGCTAAAGCTGCAGAAAGTGTATCAAATCCGCGGTTTTTGGTGATGCCGACAACCTATGGGAGGTGCTGTGGTACGCAAATTCGGGAGTGCAGGGCGGGGAGTACGCAAGCTTGTACCTCTCGTGTGTGGTCAGTAGCTGTTCCAACCCCCACCCGCTGCCGACTGACGCGAAGCCGACTGCTCAAGAGCGAGACCAAAGCATTGGCGGGAAGTGGAAACGAACCGGCGTATGGTTCTTTCGCTTCGAGATCAAGTCTCTTGTCCCAGATGAGCGTTCCAACAAGATCATCACGCTAGCAACGAAAGATGCCGCAGATCATACCTTCGCCGTGAAGACCGCCAATTGGGGATGGCAGCAATTCGCCAAGCGGGACGGACTGTTCCTGCATCCGACGGTCCAGATGGCAGATGGATTTCTCATTCTATGCACGATCCAGGCGCAACCTCAGCCGCCGGCGGGATACTGGCTTGGCATGGGCATACCGCCTAGTGTCCCACAGCCGGCGATGATGAACGTCGGAGGGAGGCATGTGGGCAGTGGAGGGGGCTTGAGCGCCTGGTCTGGTGGTTCGGGAGCTAGTGGAGGTGTTGCCGGCGGTGTGGCGGCAGCAGGGGGCATTAAGAGAGTCGTGCCCCGGGATCTTGTCTCCGCTGTCGGCAGCATGCTCGATGACCCGTGTGAGTGATGAGAGCGGTGCGTTTGGGTGTTGACTGACGGCAGTGTATTCCGACATCGAGTTCATCTTCCCGCGAAAGCGCTCGAAAGACGAGGGCGCAGCCAGGGATGATGACAGACCAGCGCAGAGGAAGATTTACGCCAACAAGAAGCTTTTACTTCGGCACGAATACTTCCAGGCAATGTTTGAGGGCGGTTTCCGCGAGGTGGAGGGAGTCATGGACCTGGTAAGTTGAGGCGCATGTCAAGCTACACCCGGCTCATGTTCAGGATAGCTACGAGGATGAAGATGTGGACATGCTGTCTGACTCGGATGCCGAAGACGAGAGTGACGCGAGCTCGGCGCCGGCAACCGGATTACACTTGACAACGACAACGAGTCGGGTTTCCGATGTGGGTGCTCCGCCACGAGGACCCTCACCTCCTGCTTCTGCCCCTCACAGTAACGACGGGGATCACGATGATGAGACTCATGAGGGTTTGTCCACTGCCAGCCGACACGCACCAGGCACAGGAGGGGAAGGGCACGCCGATGAGGCGATGGAGGACGATGGTGAAGACACCCCTCCTACCAGGAGGGAAGGCGTCAGCGGACCAGCGGTCACGCCGCCCGTTCGCCATACCGAAGGAGGACCGGTGATGGGCCCAAAGAAGGTCAGAGTCGTCATTAATGATGCGGCCTGGAGCACTTGGTGGGCATTGCTGTACTGGGTGCGTGCTTTCTTATCATCCCATACATCGGGCTCACTGGGCAGATCTACACCGACACTGTCTACTTTGCGCCCCTTACTTCGTCATTCCCCATTGCGCCTTCTCGGCAGCAGACGCACGCCCGCCTTGGTTCCACGTCTTCCATCCCGCCCGTTTCCGACGCGCCGAACCGCCGCGAGTGGATCCAGCAATGGCTGGACGAGCACAATATCGGCGACGGAGAGACTGAAGAGCCCATTGGTCCCCGACCAGTCAGCGCCAAGGCCATGTATCGACTCGCTGACAAGCTCGACCTCCAGTCGCTCAAGCTCCGAGCATTCCAGCATATTTGCTCGCAGCTCACGGTTCAAAACATTCCCGCCGAGGTGTTCTCCCGTTTCAGCTCGACGTTCGAGGACGTACGCAAGGTTCAAGTCGCATTCTTCCTGAAGCACTGGAGCGAGATCAAGAAGTCAGACACTATGACGCAAATTTGGCAGCAAATCAGAACCGGCAAGCACGTCGGGTTCGAGGAAGGTGGGTTTGACCGAGCCGGGTCACCGGTAGGGTGGGCTGACGCCAGTTTGGCCACTGATTGTGGGACAGCTGGAATTCAAACAGTCTTAGGAGGCACAAGCAACAGAAAACATGACGGATAGGATGTCTGTTGTCGCAGCATTGCCAGGGGAAGATATAGCCATGATATCATGTATGTGCAAGTCGAGTCCCTTATACTGTAGACACAGAAAAAGCAGACATAAGCTAGGAGAAAGCGGTGACGTCACGATATGTTGGAAAGCGGGTGGCGAGTCAATGAACGCTCACTGCTCGCCGGAGGGAAGGAGGATGTCAACAAAGGGTTTGGCCGACCTTGTGTTGACCAGCCACCCTTCTATCCAACATCTCCTACAGGAATATCCCGACGTCTGTTCCTTGCCATCGTTTACCCTGTCCCTCATATTTACACCCCGAAGTTGATCCATTTCCTTTTCATTATCAACAACTGTCATATCTAATCACACGCAACCACTCATGTCGTATGTCTCATCGGCATCTCACATCCCCTGATTCAGCTCAGCCACGTCAATATCCTCCACTGATACACCAGTACCTTCTCCGGCTCACTGCACGCCAAACGCAAGGCCGACCTCGTCGAGATTGCCCAGGCACTGCATCTGCCCGACGATGCCAAGATCGCCGACCTTGTCAAGTCCATCCAGGCCCACCTGGACCAGAACGAGGCGGAGCTGGCGCAGTCACCCCAGTTCAAGGGTCTGTACCATCGCCGAACGAGGTGAGTGCATGCTCTAGCGGAGATTGGATCATGGGATGACATCCAGGCACAGCGTCGAGTCTTCAGACTCTGATGTTGTCGCAGACCTGAAGGAGGGAGTCCAAGCTTCGGCCAAGAAGGCTCGTAAATCAGTCAACAAGATTGTCGACCAGGTCGCGGGTCTGATCGACCCCGCTAGTGTCGCGCTGCCGGAGACGCCTGTCGCCTTGTGGGTCTGCTCGTAGGGCGTTGCTAGACATCATCGCTGACAGGCAGGACCCGAATCGCCAACGCTGCCGAGCGGGTCACCGAGGCCGCTCAAGACTCGCTGTCAGTCGCCCTTGCTCCGTCGCAGGAGATTCAGCGAGATCTCTCTGTCCAGCTCCGACAGGCTCAAGGTCACTTGACCAGGTTTGGCGGAACCAGCAAAGCACGCGTCGAGCAGTCCGTTCGACTGTTGCAAGACGTGAGGGCTCTCATAATTCAAGTGTGCTGCTGGTCGCTCATGCTAGCACCTGTCCCGCCCGGAGCACCTCGTGTCCGCTGCGGTGGGCCTCGAGCTCGTCTTCCTGCTGTGTCACGTTGTACAATTCTACGACCACGCCATCTTCTTCCCGCCGCCCGGCGGAGAGAAGGGCACTATCGCTTCGCTGCTCCACAGCCTGTTCTTCTGGCTGCCTTCTCTGTCCGCCAACATCCGCACGCCCGAGCTGCACGCCCTGCGACCCAGCTCGGACCTGTGGCCGGCCATCGCGTGGTGGTGAGTCCGGCGTCGTCTTCGAGACAAACGTAAATGATGGCAGGGCGACGACGACTGTCTTGCCGCCCTTCGCGTTATCCACCCTCGTCAGCTTCGTCCCGCAAAAGGGCATCCAGCGAACAGGCCACAACACGCGATATGCAGGTGAGCTGTCTTGCGACCTACCATCCGCTGCACCGTCTCACGAAGCAGCTTCGCACCCGCCCACGCCAACTGCTGACCCCCTCACCTTCGCCCTCATCCGCCTCGCCATCCTCCTCTATCCCCTCACCGACGCCGCCCCGTCATCTTTCGTCGACTCCCTCTCGCTCTCTGGCAACTTGCAAGTCCGAGCTCTTGGAGGCGGCTTACTCGCTGCGCTGTTGCTCGTTAGCCGCATCACCTCGTCATAGCCCTTGAGCAAGGCCGAATCGAAGTATGATGGCTCGGGCAGAGATGGATCGGAGGGGCCTGTCCTTATAGTGCTTTGGTGTTTGCGTAGCGATACATTATATACCCCGTGGATGGAGGCTGGAACATGTGATTCACTATGATGTTCGCCTGCTATTTTCGCGTGCTGCGGACGATCTTGTGCAATACGTATCTGAGGCACTACTTCTCTGCAGGCACGTGTACCCAATTACTTTTACAACTGCTGATGCGCCCGTCATCGAGGCGCTCATCGGGGTGCACTTCCCACGACGGGCGCCGAAGACCCACTTTCCCTACCTCGTTCCAGTACATCCAATAGCCCGACGGCGCCGTGGCAAACATCAAGGCTCGGACTGGTCTCCGCCAGGTCTTTCAGCCTCGGTTTGAGTTGATATGGGTGCAGGAGGTCCAGCATTGCTTGGCGAGGTCGGTGGGTCTTGGCGTTCGACTCGATCAGGTGACGCAGGCAGCGTATAGCGGGGATCTTGACCATGTCCTGCTTCGCGTTCTGCCCGTCAGCCCAGCGGGTTCTCATGGCGGGCTCAGCTCACCAGTGCCTTCGACAGAAGCTCGATAACATCAAGTCGGCCTATGATGACATTGCGGGTACGCTCGTTCCCAAGCGCCAGATTCGAGATCACATAAAGCGCCTGTCGTCAACATCAGTCAACCCTCGGTCACGTCCGACTCACCGGTATGCGGATCTCCGGGTCCTGACCCTCTCGAGCCGCTCCGCACAGCACGTCCACAAACTCGCCCTCACCTAGCAGTTCCAGATACCGGTTCACCTCGGATGCGAGTGCGTCCGCCGTGAGGTTCTGAGCGATTTGCAAAGCTTGTATCCGTAATGAAATTGAGGTGGAAGGCATGATCATCCTGTAATCAGCCGGACAAACGTGTGACTGTCGCGAGTCGCCCACCTCCTCAGAGTCGCCCAGCCCAGCACGGACATGACGGAGGATTTGAGAGAGTCATCCCCGCGGAAAGTGAGGTTCTTCAACGCCCAGAGCGAGTTGAGGGCCAGGGGTTCGTAAGGCGACCGTGTCAAATCACACAGCAACTCAATACCGCCTCCGCGCAGCAACATCTACCATCAGCTTTGTGTAGATAGGACAGTACCACAGAGCTCACCGTTCTCAGAGGAGAGAAGTCGGTGATCAGATTGCAGAGCGTGGCGGTGGCGGCCACCTCGACAGTGTACGCCCTTTCACCCAGATCGTCATCCTCGCTGTCCGCTGAGCTGACTTCCCTCTCCCGCCGTGCGTGCGCCTCCACTTCGCGCCGTAGTGTCTCGACCACTTCCGCACCAACTCCGCTGTCCATAAGGCTCGTTCGGAGCACCGAAATTGTTCGAGACAAGGCTCTCGTGAGCTGGCAGGACGCTGCGCGCACGCCGTACGATGGGTGTGAGAGCGCTTTTAGCAGGTGAGGCAGGAAAGGAGGGGAAGTCTCGGATAGGTACATGCGAGCCGGCTCGCATAGGAATGAGAGGGACGCGAGGCCGAGGAGCGCTGCCTGTAACTGTCAGCGTATGGATTGAGTCACGAAGGCGTAAATCGCACCTCCTTACTGCGTGACGCGAGATCCATGCCAATCTCGCCCACAATATCTTCATCGTCCAAATCTTGCACAATCTTGACGAGCTGGTGCGATATCCGTTTGTCGTGAGCGCACTTTTGCAGATCGCCATGGTCGGACACGAGAGCAGCTTTCGTCAGCTTGCGTTTACAACCTCGAACCTCTGCGCACCTAACACGAAGCACAGCTTGACCCGCTCTTCCAGTCCCTCAGATGCCAATAATGCCGCGATCTCATCCAGCAGCCGCATGCTGAGGACAGCAGATTTGATTCTCTCCGGCGTCTGATGACCTTTGTCGGCCTTAATGATGTTCGTCACGCTATCATTAGCAACGCATGATTCGGGAAGACATGAAACAGCTCACCAGTTCGCCGCTGCTATCCGAACAGGCGTTGGACCCGCCGTCAACATCTCCACCAGCGAGTCAACAAACGACGACTCCTGATTCTCCGCGTCGAAGAAGACGTCGTCGTCGATGTTCCATCTCCGTACGACCGCTGCGAGGTTCGGCTGATCCTTAATCACCGCGGCCAATAGGTCTAGCGACGCTTCGAGCAATTTCGCGTTGACCTTGCGGCCGGCGGGAGCCGTGCAAGCGATGGACGTTGTGGTGAGCAGGTGGGTGAGGATGTATGGCGTATGGCTGGCCAGATCTGGACGCAGGTTGTGCAGTGTCGATGAGGGACTGACGGGCGCCCTGGGGGGTTGCCAACGGGTTAGAGCTTCTCGATGGGAGGGGAGGGCGATTAAGCGGGAGAGGAGCTGATATAATGGAAGGACAATCTGCGGGTCGTGATGTCGATAAATGAGATTCATGATGCACGAGAGGTTCCCTTGCTGCGGCGTGAGTTTGCTTGTCATGTCTGAGCAAGTGAGCGCTGTCCAACTCACCTCGAAACACAAGCCCAATGAGTGCACTCCCTCCGGCCGCCAGCTGCGCGTCTTGCCCGCTGCAGCTTTTCCTTTCCCGCTTGACTCGCCTGCAGGTGCCTCGTCTCCAAACAGCCCTGTACTGACGACCTTCTTCTCGGCTCCGACTCCCCACAGATGTCCCCAGACCAGATCGGCTGTCGTGACTAGTACATTGCGTAGAGCCCGGACCAAAGGAGGCAGGAGTCTGTTCGTGGACGCTGATGGAGCACTTGAGGGCGGTTGTGAGAGCGACTTGATCAGGCGCAGGAGTTGTGCCGGGGCACCCGCTTGCAAGAGAGGGCGGATGGTGAGCGGTCCCACTGCGGTTAGCTCGGAGAAAGCAACGTTGGCACTGTACGTACCGTTGGCCAAGGCCCCAATGATCACTGCCGTCTCGATGATGATGTCCCGTCCTGAATCGCCATGCTCTTTGCTGGTGAGCAGGCTCAGCAAGCTGCGTGATTAGCTCCCAGCCAGCGATACGACGGGATTGGGCGCCTCACAACCTCAGCAACGCCTCATCCTCGGCCACCTCAACCTTCTTCCACGTATTCCCGATGACGCTGTTCTTCAGATCTTTGAGGGACGCAAGAAGTTCTGCTGTGCTCGTCGCCGCCAAGACAGGCGAAAGAGCTGCCTGGGTCATGTTGCGTAAGTGATGAATGGTAGGGGGGCAGCTATCAATGATGGTCAAACCCGGATGCTGTTGGCCGGCTCCGGCGGGTAGAGGACACCCGGAAATCGAGAGTGGCAATATTGACCCTGAGAAAGGACCGGGAAAGCTCTAACACTGGGGATCAATGATCGGCTTCGCCATTTCTCGCGCGCTCGAAACCCCTCTTCTCCACGGAGGGGAGGGGCGTGGAGGTGAGGGGTTCTGTCGGCCGCAATAATTCGCCGGCTAGGCGAGAACCATTGCTCTCAAGTACAGCTTCACCACGCCGAGATGGTGCTGATCACGGGGACAATGGCACAATGGGGGATGAGCAGAGGTCAACTGCGAATTGATAGTGCGAGCATCTGAGGGAGGGGGCAATGCGCAAGCCTGAAATATGGAGCACAATGGCGTCCAGAAATGACTTCGTGCTCTTAACGCTTCAATCGTCTCATGAAGTAACTCTGCGAGTTGCCCAAGCATTAGAAAGGGTCTCCAAGGGTGGAAATGACAAAAACAGCACGCATTGCCCATGACAGTGACAGACCGGATGTTGCAGAAACACTATGAAGCAATGCAACAGTCATGGGGTCAGTATGGCCTCGTCGAATTCACGACTGAGTGCCCGACTCCCAACGCGGGATGCTTCACAGGTGACTGCACACAACATGTTTGCATGACGTACCAATGCTGAACAACCAGCAGACGTTCTAGGAATCGGTGCTTTGCACCTCTCGGCTAAGGCGTGTGCGGTGAAGTGAGAGACTTGAGGCGCACGCAGGGTTACGAAGGCGGTCTGACCCGGTGTCGAGATTCGCCGAACCCGTTCGTTTCAGCGTCGATTTACCTTTTCAACGACTGCATCTCGCCCCTCATTTCATCCGTGCCTCTCCTGGCAGGTGACGACGATGCGTGATGCATTCGCTGATGCTGACGCGTGCACATAAGCAGCCCAGGCGTGAGAGGAACAAAGCAGGGCGTGGCGACAAAGGAGGGACTGGGCCAAATGTCGTCATCGTGCGGATGACGATGGTGCATTGTCATTGTCGCAGCACACCATCATTTCGGACCGGTCAACTTACAAAAACCCAAACGACGAGCTGACAATACACTGCTTTCCTTTACCTTCTACAGCATCAACTGCAACCTATCTCAACAGCAGCAAAAGCCCACAGCATCATGGACCCATCCACTTCTGCTCACAGCGCCCACATCGACCCGGCCGCCCTACACGTCGGCACCGGTCCCGATGGCGCAGCGACTCTCAATGTTGCCCCTAGCACCGTTACGTCTTCGGTGCACGCGACCTCTTCGTCGACCCCATCGGCCAGTGTTCCCTCTGGCTCGGCTACCTCGACGTCCAAGCCCAGCACCACCGGGTCCACCACGTCGTCCTCCACCACACCGGCGGCGACCGGCCTCCGACAAAGGGTCAACAGCCTCGGCACGCAGCTTGACCATGCCGCTGAACATCCCGCTGTTCAGAACGCCAAAGGTGCCGCGCAGAAGCAAGTCGGCCAGCTGCGAGAGGTCCTCGGCAGGTCTCAGACAATCCGGGACCTGGAGAAGAAGACCAACGTGGATCGAGTTGTCCTCGTCTTTGGCGGTGTCTTCGCGTATGTTCTCCTTTGTTCCCCTTTCGTGATCTCTAGCTGACATGCCAGGTATCTCCTCTTGATCCCGCTCAACCTGTTTGGACTCGCGCTGCCCACCACGACACTCCTTACCCTTCTCCCGCCCTCCTTCCTCGCCCTCGGCATCCTCGAGGCCAAGATCCCCAACGAGCAGAACGAGGCTGCCACCCGAGCGCTCCTCTCCTACTTTGTCACCCTTGGATTCATCCAATTCCTCGAGAGCCTCGCGGCCGGTCTTTTGGAGAGGCGAATCCGTGAGTGTTCGCTTCGAGTCGAGTGGCATCGCTGACAGCAGCTCAATATTACACTGTCAAGCTCCTGCTCCTCGCGTACTTGCTGCACCCGCGAACCCAGGGCGCCATGAACCTGCACACTCACGTCTTCCGACCTCTGCTCGCCCACGCCTCCGCTGCCACCCCGACCCACACCCCGCCCCAGAGCGACAAGGCTGCCGGGTACAGCACCTCGCCGACGCAGTCCAAGTCAACCGCCTCGTCAGCTACCGCCCCGACATTCGGCTCCAGCGCAAGCAGCAGCGTGCCCACCGGCGCGTCGTCTGCCACTGGTACCACCGCTGCCGCGCACACCGGCTTTGATGGTGCGGGCAACATCACTCGTGAACAGGCAGCTGGGGAGCACTTTGCGGTCGTCAACGAGCTGCACTAATCGTTTAGCCGTTGTCGATACAGGAGAGATTTGAGTAGGTGGACGAGGCGAGTCGATAGTGAAGCAAGAACGAAAAACACGAAATGTGCAGTATGAGAGGGGATGCTCGAGCCAATGTAGCCATGATGATGATGCCTTGACATGTATACGCGTATGTCGACATATGCCGACCCTCTGCATCTGACCCAGCTCGTCACACTCCATTCCCTGGTTCGTCCATGGTGGCCTGTCTGCTGATTGGGACTCCGCGTTCTCAGAATTCCATTCCTGGTCGTGTCAGATCAACCTCCTTATGTCGTCTCATACTGTCGCCCTTCTGATGGGCGGTCATCTCTGTGCCATCAAAGGCAGACGTCCCGCCGAGGGTCGCAGTGGCCATGACGAGGTAGAAGAGTATGCCCGGTTGCAAATGCTATACCGAATGCATCGTGACTATGCGTGCTGTCATGTACAACTGATCTAGGCGTCTGCCTCGGCAATCTTTTCGTCGATCTCCTTGAGGAAAGCGTTCAACTCCTGCCGGGTCAGCAGACGCACTCGCTGAATTCCCCATCGCGAGACGGCTCACCTTGTCGTTCGGCTCAAACTGCAGGCCATCTACTAACGCGTCTCTCGCCTCCTCCAACCGGCTCAACCCGACAAGCGCACGGGCTTTTCTGCATGTCAGGTGGTCCGCTGACATCGCACGAACGAACTGCGCACCTGAAATGGCCCTTCGTCCACGGTCGCTTGAGCGCGACCACCGCCTCGGCATCAGCCAGCGCATTCGCCCTGTCGTGAGCTTCTTCTTAACGACCTGGCGTTGAGTCTGGAGCGCACCATGCACCCGCAAACGCAAAGGCCGCGGACCGGTTGCACATCGCGATCGCAGTCTCATCTCTCGACAGCGCAGCCAGCTCCCATGGCGGTCTCGACAGCGCCATGTCTGCCGAACGCGAGTAATGTTGAATGGCTAGAGGAAAGTTCTGAGCCTTGAATGCCGCCTGTCGTCAGATTGGCCCGCATCAGGTTTGGTTCATCAACGCACGTTACCCTGCTCCTTGGCGTTCTTGACCATCTCTGCGCGCTGCGGCGGGGGCTGCACATTCGGCGGGGGAGGGATCGCTTCGGGCGGTGCGGAGCGCAAGAACTGGTGCATGTAGTTGAGGTTGTTGAAGTCGACTTTGCAATCTTCACAAGCGCTGTTGTCGTGTGCTGGGCATACGGCGATGGTGTTGGCCTGAGGAGGGTTGGTATTTGGCATTGTGACGTTGAGCAGCTTGAAGGGAGTGTCGGCATGTGGGAGCGAGTCGAGCAGGGCTTGCAGGGCCGGGTTGACGGGTACTTGCATCGGCGGAGGACCACCTGGGCCACCCGGACCTCCCATCGCGCCTGGAGGGACAGCTCCTGGCGGCAGGGGCATGCCTGGTGAGGGACGAATTTGCGGTGTTGCCATGATGGAGAGAGTGTAGAGATGTCGGACCGGGATGCTGAAACGTCCTTTGTGCGCGTCGTGGCGGTCCACGGCTGTTTCAATGCTTCGCTTCGGCGATGCGGCGACTCGAACGCGTGTTCAAGAAGGAAGCGGCCATTTCGCCACTTACACGTCAATGGAATCCTGGCGGTGGAATGAGCGACAGGTGCCACCGTCATCCCCGGTTAAGGTGTCGTTCGCGTCATCCGATGTGGCTTGGGCTTACACCATTGACGTCACTGTCCTAGTAATTCCAACCCATCGTCCTCGCTGGAACCGCTCATCACCTCATCCCTCGTCGCCGTTTTCCACTTCCCACCCCTGTCGACCGCCCCTTATATATAAAGAGGCTTAGATTTCACAAAGACCCACCGTCTACACACCCCATCTCTCCCCTCACATCAACACACACAAGGTAGCCAGCTACCACCTCCACAATGAGAATCTCTAAAACGCTTCTCGTCGCCTTTGTGGCCTACTCGGCCGGTGCCGACGCCAAATTGTTTGGCAAGGACAAGCGTGAGTTCTCGGTGACCTTTCTCCATCTGTCGAGCCCAGATCATGACTGAGCTGACCGCCTTCTTCATCGTTGTCTTCCATTCATGCGTGACATTCTGCATCTCTCTCAACCCTTGCCATCCTTTGACCCGCCGCGCGTCCCTTTGTTGCCCTTTTCTTCGCCCAAGCAGCCGTCTACGAGGACTGGTCCCTCGACCAATCTGTTCAGTTCTTGAAGGAGCAGGGCGTCGCTGTCAAGGACTCGGCCACGCTGGCCGAGCTCCAAGCGCAGGTCGCCAACTATGCCGACAAGGCCGCCACTGTGAGTGATCTCGCTCGATGGCTCGTCATGTCAACCATTCTTACCTTCAGTGGGGTGCCGCCGCCGCTGGAGCGGGACAGGCATACTTCGAGGTCGGATCCAAAAAGGCTATCGACACGTAAGTGCTGCCGGGGTGCGATATCGCTGATCACGGCTGACCCGCAGCTGGACCGAGTCTGAGCTGCGAGAGTGGCTCCTTGAGCAGGGAGTCGTTTCCCCCTCTTCTTCGCGGGAACAGCTCCTTGTTCTCGCAAGGCAAAAGTGAGTTCTCTACGTCAATACGACAACAATCGCATTGCTGACCCAAAGAGCCTCCGCCGCTTCCACTGCCGTGTACGGTCACCCGACCGACCAGGCCGCTTCGTCTGCCTCTTCCGCTGCGTACGGTGCCGCCTCTGCGGCTTCCTCGGGCGCCTCGGCTGTCTCGGCTCAGGCCGCCTACGCTTCCGCTAAAGCCGCCAAGAAGCTCGACGACGCCAAAGACTATGTCTTCTCCTCCTGGGATGACAACCAGCTCCGAACGTGGTTGGAGGAGCACGGTGTGGTCTCCACCCCCGCCCCGACTGGCCGAGCCGCTCTCCTGAACAACGTGAAGGCCGCCTACGCCAAGGCCACCGGACCCGTCTACCACGCGTGGTCGACTTCCGCCATCCACGAGTGGCTCGTCGAGCACGGCATCGTCCACCCGGAGCCGACCGCTCGGGACAAGCTCCTCGACCTCATGAGCAGGAACTACTGGGAGGCCAAGGACACCGCCTACTCCACTTGGAGCGAATCGCAGATGCGAGACTGGCTCGTTTCCGAGGGTGTCATGTGAGTGGCCCCGGCCGTGACACAACCCGCGCGGCGAGCTGACAACTGCAGCTCCACCGACGCCGCTCAGCTGAAGAAGGAGAAGTACGAGAAGCTCTTGGACGAGAACTACACCCGAGCCAAGACTACCGTCTGGAGCAGCTGGTACGACTCTGAGATCCGAGGATGGCTCGTTGGCCACGGTTACCTCAAGTCCGACGCCGAGGCCAAGCGAGATGAGGTAGGTTTGACAAACAAGGCTGGGGAAAGCGGAGACTTACTTCAGCTCGTCAACCTGATGTCATCCAAGTACAAGGAGACCACTGCTGCCCCTTACCTCGCCTGGCCCGATGCGCGACTCCGAGCTCAGCTCCGATCGTACGGCATCGACGACACCAAGTTCACCAGCCGACCTTCGCTCCTCCACGAGGTCCGAAGTGAGTCGAGCGCAGCTTGGAAAGAGAACAGTGCTGACCGGCAGTCCACTACGTCCAGAGCCAGAACAAGGTTGAGCAGATCCTCGCCGCCATCCGAGAGCACGTTAGCAGCGGCGTCGAGTTTGCCGAGGAGAAGCTCTCCAGCGTTCTCGAGCTCTTGACTTCGTCCAAGCTTACCGCGGAGGAGAAGTTTGACCGAGCCACCGCTTCGGTCTCTTCCGCTCTGTCCGTCGCTGTCCAGTCTGCTAGCTCGTACGCCAGCTCTGCCGGTGCCAGTGCGACTTCTGCTGCCTCGGTCGCTTCCGCTTCGGCTGTGTAAGTGCAGCTCGGCAGATTTCGTGCGCAATGACTTACACCCAGCGCGTCTGCTTCGTCCGCCTCCTCGGTTGCCTCGGTCGCTGCTTCGTCCATCTCGTCGTCGCTGTCGTCCGCCGCCTCGTCTGCCTCCAGCGTCGCCGTCAAGTCCGCCAACAACCCGGCCTTGAGCAGCTCCGCCTCGGTCGCGAGCAAGTCTGCCTCGTCCGCTGCCGCTTACGCTTCGTCGTCGGCTTCGTCTTTGGCTTCTTCGGCTTCGTCTGCCGCTTCGGTCACTGGTCACTCGCTTTCGCTCTCGGCTTCGTCGCTGTCTGTCTCGCTCTCCCGATCGGCTGTCTCGGCCGCCTCAGTTGCGTCCAAGTCGGCCACCTCTGCCGCCTCGAGCTTGAGCAGCGCCTACTCTGTCGCTAGCAAGTCTGCCCAGTCGAGCCTGTCCAGCGCCAGCTCGTACTCGGCCTCGCTCAGCAGCGTCAGCGCCAAGGCCAGCAAGAGCGCCAAGGCCGAGTTGTAAGCGGTTCACGGGGATTGGTGAGGAGCAAGTAGTCGGAGTAGATGAGGACTAGGTAGGAGAACGAACAAGCAAAGATGAAGAAAGCAGAATGAGCAGAATAGGTGCTCGGGAGAAGGAAAAGCAAGCATCCGACGCGGAGGTAGCTGTAGCCATATGAAGATTCGACGAGAAGTGATTCATCCACGATACATGTCTCCCCCTCTCCCTACCGATCCGCTACCTTTTCTGTTTCATAATTTCCGTAGTGATGATGATTCTGATGAATTTCGTTCACCCGCCAGCTCGCGCCCGAGGCCATCCGACAGATGTGTGACGTGAGACCAGGTGAATAGGAGCGCGGGCCGCGGGCCAAGTTCCGCTTGACGTTAGATCGATCTGTGAGCAATCGAAACCGGATGATTGCGTCATAGACGACGCCTCTTTCGCCAAGAGGGGATCACACTCACCTCGAGTACTTTCAACCTCGTCTCCTCGGCTCGTGCCTGCTCGGCCAAAGGTCTCAAGGGCATGCATGCCCGCGTTTGCGATTTCGGGCCTTCGTCACTGTCCTTAGTCCTCTTGGCCATCGATTTTGGTCGAAGTACATATACAGACACTCTAGGACGTCTAAGATCGAGTTTACACCCATACGACACGAGCGACACCATGGCGCCGATACAGATCATCGACAAGTACAACCTTGTCATCTCGCTGCTGATCACGGTGGCATGGCAGATGATGGGCTTTGCCATTGCTTGGACGTTCAAGGTGAGCTGAGCATCGCGTGTCGCTTGGCGCGTGGGGCTGAAAAGCAGTTTGACAAGATTACCGAGTGAGTAGAGGTCGGGTCACACCATTGCAGGAGCTTAAGCACCTGCAACGGTTCAGCTTGTCTGATGTTGTTGCACTGACCAGCGCTGACTCTACAGCTTCACGGTGAGTCTGACTGGTCCCTTCGTACCACGCATTCAGCTGACAGCGCAGGGGGGCAGCAACTTCTTCCTTCTGGCGATCATCACTTACTTCACCAATCACAGTACGTCGCCATCCTGTTGAGCTAAGCGCGACACTGACGTATAGCATACTACACCCGAAACACTGTGTGAGCGCATCGCGACAATACAGCGGGATAGTACTGAACAGCAGCGTCTCGGCGATGATGATGGGATGGGCGGCCCGTCTCGCCCTCTTCCTCCTCTTCCGAGTCCTGAAGACCGGCAGTGCGTTTCACTCCGACGGCGTCAACGTTCATCGCTCACGTCAGGTGATACCCGCTTTGACGATATCCGGACCAACTTTTGGAAGTTTGCCGGGTTCTGGGGCGGCCAGATCCTCTGGGTGTGGACGGTCGGTGCGTTGCGAAACTCGGATCAGCGCCAAGTCGCCAACTGACCGCAGCTCTGCCCGTCGTCATCCTCAACTCGCCGGCGGTCACGGACCAACGCAAGGGCGGGGCGTATGCCCAGTTCGGCGGCGAAGCGGGCGATATCGTCGGCGTCATCCTCTTCGCAATCGGCTTCCTATGGGAGGCTGTTGCAGATATCCAGAAGGTGGGCCTAGCGGGTAAGGTGGTCGGACTGGGCTGACGCGGCAGTACCAGTACAAGTCGTCCAACCCGCCCAAGGGCAAGCCGTGCACCAAGGGCCTGTGGTACCTCTCGCGACACCCGCCTTACTTTGGCGAGATTGTCCTCCACTGGGGCATCTGGCTCACCTGTAGTGAGTTGTCTTCCTGATCGCGGCGCTTGCCCCTGCTATGCTGAGGCCCTTGGTCCATGAGAAGGAGCGCTCACACCAGTCGCACCCGCTACCGAAGGCAACCTCGATAAAGGCTCCCGCGATGCGCTGTACGGCTCTGTCGTCGCCCCGATCTTCACCATGCTCCTGTGAGCGTGACCTGGCTTCGTCATTGAATTGACCGCTCATCGCGCAGGCTGTTCTTCCTCTCCGGTCTACCCACCGCCGAAAAGCCCGCCGCCAAAAAGTACTTCCTCGCGGCTCACGATCCGCCCAGCGAGAACTCGTTCAGCCCCGTGCAGCCAAAGAGCGACACTTGGGCAAAGTACAAGGACTACCTGAAACGCACGAGCATCATCATCCCCATCCCTCCAAAACTCTACCGGCCCATCCCGGAGATCATCAAGCGGACGATCCTACTTGACTTCCCGATGTACCGGTTCGACGAGGCCAAGGACGGGCGTCCCGCGCTCGAGGAGGAGAGGCAGAAGCGCGACCAAGAGGTGTAGGCGGGGTCAGTCTGCTGTCAGACCAGAGGGACCCGATCTAGATGTAGCTTATAATTCATGAAAACGTCGCGTGCTGAAATGACGGCGCTGCTTCGGAGGTCTGGCACCATACAGCCAGTCGTCAATGGTGCTTGCGAGAGAAGACGCCGGCCGAGTCTCAGCCAAGACCATCTTGCAGCTGAGAGGTCGCTGAGAAAAGCATTGACATCGCGGAAGCGTAGGAATGTACAAATGCATGCAATGCAGTCTAGAAAAACGACAGCAATCGACACGTAGAGGACAAGCAAACGTAAGTGCAATGGGGTGGTGCATCGAGGCGACCGCTGCGGTGAGTCGTACGAGACGGCATCGTGAAAGTTTCCATGGTCGTGATCGTCATGGTGGCTTTGGAAGTGATGGGAGTGTTGAAGGCATGGCGAACCGGGTCTGTGCGCGCGTTTGATGTCGCTGAATGGGAAGGGGGAAAGCAAGCGTCGTGATGGCAGATCGTGCGTGCCACGGAACGAGACCCAGAAGACGGGAATTACCCGCCACTACGCGCGCGCCACTTGCGAGGTCGGGGCACAAACGCCCACAGCACGAGCGACAAGCTGAAGATGGCGATGAGGAGGGGCTGGAGGATCCAGATGCCGTACCTGTTCGACACGCTCGCGGTGATGCTGGTGTCAGCGTCTTTCTCGTGCGGGTCAATGTCCTGGAGGGCACATACAACGGCATGAGGGCGCTTCCGGCGCAGCCGAGCGATGCCACCCAGCCGATAGACCCCGATTGGATTTCAACGGGCAAGACGTCGACGATGACCATGATAAGAATGGGCCAGAATGGGGAGAGGAAGAACCCGAGGATTGAAAAGGCCACGGCGGAGAGGATTAGGCTAGGTATGACCCAGATGATGACCAGCAGCGCGATAGAGATGAGCGTGCTGCGGATGAGCTACAGAAGGCCGGGTGCAGCGAAGGTGGGCGATGCGGACTGCGGCCACCTACAAGACGATGACCATGTTGTGCTGTCCCATGTAGTTTGCGACGGGTATCAGGACAAGACGACCGATCGTGACGCCTAGCAATGAGCATCATTTTGATCCGGAAAGACGACCGGCCCACCGGCAAAGTGGCCCGTCGACACGTATCCCACATCGACGCCGCCACCGCGTTCCTGCTGCAGGTACGTCGCCTGCCGCATCAGGTCCCGCACCTTCATCACGAGTCAGTCAGTCAGCTCACTCACCGCCCAGCCGCTGATGGTGAACTCTCCGCCCACGTACAGGGCGCTGTAGAACGCCAGGCAATGCAGGAGCGGGCTCGAGAACATCTTGCGCATCTTGGCCGATGTGTTGCACGCGTGAGCCGCGGACTCGACGCACATTGGTGGCGCTTCCGGATCGGGGCTCGGCATTGGGCCCTGCGCGTGCGCAATAACGTCTAGCTGCTTCTCGTGTCCCGCTGTAGCTACTGTTGACGCCAAGTGAGTATGCGGGATGGTATCGAGGACCGGCCTGCCCACGATCTGTTCGGCGGTGCGCAGGCGGAAAATGCTCAAGAGGAGCACGACGTTGACGAGGCCAAACGCGAGCGAGACGGCATAGTAGAGAAAGGTGTTGGTCCGAGCAGACTTGACGAATTGCGTGGAGACGAGCGGGGAGATCATCGCGCCAAAGCTGTACGATGCGTAGTTGAGGAAGGTCCGAGTCGTGGCGTTGGGCAGCCGGGCGGTCAATCCGGAGACCAGCGCATCCTGTCCATAAGTGACATGGCTTCAGGAGCGCGCGCGCACCAGCCGCAGGTGTCGTTCCAGTGTGACTCACTAGAAAGCCCATGCCAAAGCCGTTCAGAATGAACGCGGTGAGGAAGAGGGGATACGGGCCGCTGGTCATCATGAAGCTGTATCCGATCGCTTGCACAAAGGCGGCAAATGGCGCGGCCTGGGATCAGCAAATGCCGCCAGGGTGTGTCTCTGTCTTCATTGTGCAATTCAAGAAGCGGAAGGGCAGCTAGCTTACGATGCCGAACCCGAAGCGATCGACAATGTACACGTTGGCGAGGCCCGCAATGAGAAATCCGACAAAGTTGCACACCCAGATGTACCCCACAGACAGGTAATCAAGCTGTTCGTGAGCCGGTGCCACCCCGCGCGAAGGACGAGCACCCACGTGGTAATACTTCTGCAGGGTCGGCAGCAGTGGGCCCGTCGACGCGTCGTTCCATCCCGACAAGAACATGACGGACAGCATGCACGCTCTGGGCGGCATCAGCACAAATAACGATTGACTGGGTCACACACATCATCATCTTGTAGTGCCTCGGACTGGGTGAATCCATCTCCCTCCGGAGTCTCTTGAAGACGAGCGACCCCATTCGTGGCGGGTTCCCGGGGCTCGCCGTATCGGTGGTACTGGAATATCGTGGAAATGGAGGATATGGTGGCTCTGGGGCGGCAGGGAAGGAGGTACAGGGAGATGGAACACGAAGTCTGGCACAAGAGTGGTCGGTAGCAGCAGGGTCAAGGGATTCTTTCACGTCACACGACGCGGAGACGATGATCATGTCGCCCACTCTGTTATCACCTCGAGGGCCGCTTTGTTCTGCATACCCGTCGGTGCGTTCGCGCTCGTCATCGGGCGGATACAGCGCGCTGTCAAGAGCCCCTCGAGTCGCCTCCTCTGAGGAGGACGAGGCCACCTCTGTGTGTATGGATGTCATCGGGTGGGGCGGTGGGCTGTGATATTGCGCTATCTCTACGAGAAGACGGGGCGCGAGGGGTCGTCAAGCTACTTCAATATGATACGTTTGAGCGAAGGTGGTGCAGGCGGCGATAAGGAAGAGCAATGGGTCTGCAAGTCTGGGCTCGGTCAGGCGGAGATTCTCAACGAGCTACCGACCTCTTATACCTTACAGATCCGCTGCGTATGCGCTCGCGCAGACAGATCGCCGCCCCACTCACACTTGCACACCATCACTCCTCGCCCCGCTCCCGATGATTACCTACATTTGCCTTGGCCAGGTGGCACTGGTCATCCGCGAAGCGGGGAAGTATACGTTAGTGCGGGCACACGAAGCTGACACAGATAAGCTCGCGGCGTGCCGCTGGCTTGACGGAGTCCCCGACATCCGAATGGTGCAGGTCGGTGGATGCGAAGCTGGGCCAGCGGCGCATACGTGACATACGCGCACTGAGAAAGGGAGGGAAGGGAAGAAGTAAAGGTGTGCTGATTTCGTCAGTGGGAAAGTCACTGTCGTCAGTGGTTTTCAGGGGAAGGTACCTTTAAGAGTTCAGCAGACACTTTAGCCGGTAGATCTTTCCCGCTTCCTCTGCTTCTTCCCCTCAACTCATCTGTCTCCAAGCGCATCTGCTTCCGAACGAAGCCGTGCGGCAAGTGATGGGACCTGAGCCGAGCTCTAGGCTGAAGCTTGTAATATTGCCGGTCGGCTCAGCCCGAAAGATTACGTGCTTGCCGCGCCCGCTGCACAGCCACGCGCAAGTTGCGGCTGGCACGGTGAATTTTGTCAGGCTGCCTCATGCAGGTCTCGCTGCAGCCGCACCGAATACAGGAATGGGAGACCTGCGTTGATCGGGAGAAGACCGAAGGTGTGCTATGGATGGGATTCATAAGACCCATCTAACCCTGGAACGATTCTCGCGACTGACTCGTCCGACCTTCTACGAAGTGCGCGCACCACGCGGACCCCTCTTAAAGCCTCAGCCGCTCTAAGCGATCCACCCTTTGGGTCGTGGCACCATCGCCCATAGTATCATCGAAGCCGCCAGAAAGGATATGATCAGCGGCTGCAGGATCCACACGCCATATTTGTTGGAGATGCCTCCGGTGATGCTGATCCGTCAGCATTGTACGTATGCTCCCTTTCAAGCGTGGCCCTCCCTGCACCCCGTTTAGCCGGACGACCGGGCCTTGACCGCCCTGGTGAGGCTCACGTGGGACCCATGAGAACAAGAGATGCCACTCACAAAGGCATGATGGCGCTTCCGGCCTGACCCAGCGCGGCACACCACCCAATCGTCCCGGCCTGCAGCTCTGGTGGGAGTATCTCCAGCACGACCATCATGACGATGGGGTACTGGGGCCCGAGCAGCACACCGATGATGGAATACAGGACTGCGTTCGTGACCAGGTCGTGCACTGTCCAGATGACAATCTCGAGGATGATGCAACCGATGGTGCTGACAGAGTCAGCCAGCATGTCTTGGACCGGAGAGGTTTATGTCATCGACTTACTAGACGTAGATGGCATTATGCCGCCCGATCCAGGTCGTCACGGGAATGAGGATGACTCGACCCACGGTGAGACCGGCAAAGTACCCGGTGGTGACATATCCGGCGTTGTCGTCGCCGCCTCGCTCATCGAGCAAAAACGATGTCTTTCACTTAGCGCACATTCCCCACTGAGATTGCGCCAACTCACGATCCAACCTCCCAGAGTGACTTCAACGCCGACCTTCGCATCAGCTCGGCAGTCCTACTACGGCCAGACCAGCTCACGTAGATGGCAAGGTAGAAAGCCATAAAATGCACTGCTGGCGTCTTCCAAATCCGTCTCAGCTTGTTCCCGCTGCCTTCCTCCTCATCCTTCTCGTCAAGTGCATCTGCCATCGGGGCGTCCTTGTCGTTCGACAATTCCGTGTCCGCCGGTGCTAGTCGTGCAACTGGCTCCCGCTTGCCCACGACTTGATCTTCCGTCCGCAGTTGAAACACCGTGAGGAGAGCCACGACAGTCGTAGCTCCCAACCCAAGCGATACCGCAAAGTACAGGTACACCCTATTAGGTTCTCGTTTGACAAACTCGGTAGCGACCAGCGGAGAGATGGTCGCGCCGAGGCCGTAAAATGCGTGCAACAGGAACATTTTTGTATTGGCGTTGGGTAGGCGGGACGTCACCGAGTTGACTTGCGCATCCTGCCCATCAGTTGTCGTTGCCAGCGTACTTGTCGAGTGAGACACACCTGCAGCCCGAGTCCGAATCCGTTAAAGATGTATGCGATGAGGAAGAGCGGGTATGGTGGTCCCCATAACAGGAGACAATACGCTAGACATTGGCATGCTGCACCAAACGGCGCAGCCTGGCGGTCAATACGTCTGCAGAATAACGACACTGCAGCTGGAGTAGAGGGACGTACGATCCCAAAGCCAAATCGGTCCGTCAGGAAGACGTTGCTCGTGCCGGCGGCCATGAAACCGACAAAGTTGCAAATCCAGATGATGGAGACTGGCGTCAGCGCAAAAAGTTGTTACATTTGAATTGAAGTACTCACTGACTAGATAGTCGACATTATAGATTCTCTGAAGGGTGGGTAATAGAGGCCCTTGACTGGCGTCGTTCCAGCCTGCCAGACCCATGACAAGGTACAGGACGGTTCTGGAACGTCAGCAACAGGATCCCCAGTCCAGAGTCGCTCCGCGCCATCGTTGACTCACTGCATCCCGGCAAACAACAATGGTCCCGGCGGAGCCATATCCCACCGTAAACGCTTGAACTTGAGCGCCGACTTGCGCTCAGCTAGGGGTCTCTCCCCATGCTCCGCTTCGACCAGCATCGTCGGTCCACTCGCCGTGTGTGCTTCTATGGGAGCGGCGCGTATCTCATCGTGGTCCTCTACACGGCGCGTCGTGTGTGGGATAGTGTTGCTGTTGACAGTCTCCAATGGCGTCCCAGGTGAGGCAGCAGCGTTGTGCGACATGGTGAGAGTGCAAACGCAACGTCAAGCTGTCCGGCACATTGATGGGCAGCTCGAGTTACAGCAGCCTTGTCACTCAATCAGCCGTTGAGCCTTGTCGGGTCGGCGGATGACTGACGATGCCCAAACTTTCACCGATCGGGTGGTGGAAACTAGCCGCGAGGCGAAGAGCTAACGGATAAACAGCGGTCGAACTGCTTGACCCGATGGATGTCGTAACCGCCCGTGTCCTGTTCACGAAGAATAGTCCGTCGCGAATCGGGAGAGCGAAAGAGGTGCTGAGGCTGAGACGGCACTTAGGGAGGAGCCGAGTCAAGTCATTCACGGCTGCGAGGGCATTGTGAATGCAAAGATCGCGGGCGACATAGGCTATCACCACCACATTACTTTGAGGACGCCGATTTCGGGGAACCGGCCGGATTGAGGGCGACTGAGCGGCCGAGTTACTCGTCGGGCGGGGGCCAAGGGCAGGAGCCCAGCGGATTGCCAGGGCGGGTGACGGACCGTACGGCGGGGAAGCGGCTTGGCACCGGAAAAACCGTTGGCCGCTGGAAAATCTCGCGGTCGCGCGGCTGCAGGTTCGGCACGGCGCGGTGCGCTTTGTTGTAGTCACAGCGACATATCATGCCACGGTCGATCATGCACTGCGTTGACGGGGCAGGACAAGCACACATGCACGCTTCACAATCCCATGAGCTCTTTGATGATATCCTCCTTGTACTGACCCAAAAGCAGCTTCTCGTGGTCCCCTTCCCGATACACTCTCAGCTGCACCACGGCGTCCTCTCCCTCCACATCCTCCCCCGCCGCATCTGTGTAACGTGACGTCTTGTCCGCATAGAAACCCTCCACCTGCCTCCCTCCGAGCTGCTCCACAACGTACCTTGCAGTCTTCACCGGTGTGAAGGCATCCCTCCTGCCGTACCACATCCGTATCCTCCGGTCCGGTGGTATGTCTCTGATCTTGAAGCCCCAGTCCCTCGCGAGCAGCTCCCCATCGAAGCAATATCCCTCCGAGCCCTGCCTGAAGGCCTCCACCATCGACGCGACGATTGTCGTTCGTGCCTGCTCAAACATCGCCTTTTGTTCCGGGTCCTTCATCCTCTTGATGGCTTTGGCCATCACCTTGTCGAGGGTGTCAGCCGGATCCGCGCTGTTGAGCAGCGACCGGAAAATGAGGTTTCGAGCCAGCCAGCGGCCTAGCGAAGGGAAGTGGATGAACAGCCACCAGCTGATCTTGGCGTAGAGGCCGTACCCCATTCCACGCAGCCCCGTCTCGTGGATTGGCCCGATGCCCTCGTACACGCCTGTCGCCAACAGTCTGGACGGGGGTACATTGAGAGCGCACGCGAGCGCGTAGGGCCCACCTCCTGACAGCCCGATCACCCGAAAGGTGTCGATTTCCAGGTGATCAGCGAGGGCGATGATATCGGCCGCATAGTCGCGCACCGAGCGAGAAGCATCAAAAGTCGATAGACCGTATCCCGGGCGGTCGACGCCTATGATGCGGACATGGTGCTTCTCCGCCACGTCTGCCATGTACCGGCCGTCGTATCGGGACCCGGGCAGCCCGTGGAAGAAGAACAGAGGGCTTCCGTCCGGGTCACCAAACGTCGAGTACCCGATGCTCCGCGAAGTGAACGGGATGACGAGGGCACTGGACTCGCCAAAGGTCGTCTGTGACGCGTCGCTAGCAGGTGTTGAGGGTCTCGAAGCGGACATGTTGTTGCGCTGCGAAAGCTCGTGTAATATGTCGTCACGCGACACGTATGCATGAGCTTCAAGGTGTAGTCGCTACGTGCCAGCTGGGGTGATGGGTTTGATGGCGTCAGCACGGATTGGGAGGGATGAAACGGCCAAGCATTGAAAAGGGCTCGACTGCGCAACGTAGGCCATCGCCAAAAGGGCCGAACTCAAAGGGGGTGCCAAGAGCGCCTCGGCCCGAGCGTGGCCTACTTTACACCGGCTGCTCGACAAAGGCGGGTGGGATGCGATCGCTAGCGGGCCGAAAGGGCCTCGGGAACCTGGGGACCGCAAGGAAGCTTCGACGGTGGGTTCATTGCCTGTGCTGGCCGCTGAGCAGTGCGCAAGCCGAGCTGCTCGCAAACATAATGCGGAGATGTAGTCAAGCAGCATGTGCTGCGGAAACGCACATCGCCACCTGTGTGTTGACGTCAGAAGTTGCTTGTTTGTGCTCAGGCACGGTAGTCTGAAATAGCTTAAATGACCCTGTTGGATTCCCTGTGCAATCAATGGTCGACGGCGGGGAACCCGAGCGGCGAATTTGTTGACGGGCTAAGAATAAAGATGCGTATCCTCTTGTAGATGCTGTCTCATCGCTAGACACATCATTCCGCAGCACAGCTCTGAGGCTCTGCTTTTCGCACTCGTGACGCATTGTCGAGAGAGCGAGTCGTCCTTTGTTGTATTACCATCATCGACCAGCACTCGTTCTCTCCAAGCCCCATCTATTGTTGTACCACCCAACCCATCCCACGCCGTTCAACCCCATGCCTGGGAACGACGAGAAGCCAGCGGGCGGGTACGACTCGACGCCGCTCGAGCCTTCCTCCGGACCGACCTACACCATCAAGATTACGTTCCACTCGGCCTCAAATGTGCCTGCATCCGACTACAATGGTGCTTCGGATCCGTTCGTCCTGGCTCAGCTGCAGACCGACTTACCGACACGGCACAAGGAGGACCCCAAGCTGCGGTACCGGTCCAAGACGATCCGTCGTACGACTGAGCCAGAGTGGGAGGCGGTATGGGTCGTTGCTGGCATCCCAAAGTCGGGTTTCACCCTCAGCACTCGCATTTACGACGAAGATCCGGGTAATCACGACGACCGACTCGGCAAGGTCGAGATACATTCGGGACGGATCGACGAGAAGTGGAAGATTGACAGGGAGACGTTCAAGGTGAAGAAAAAGGGGGCCGACGTGATGGCATATGGGATGAGGTGGGGCAAGAAGTTACTGTGCCGTCATGTCAAGCTACATGCGACGCTGACAATGTCAATCGAGGTGCTGGGGAAGACAGAGGAGGAGGTGGGCAAGGCGTACACTCTCAATAACTTTTGGTGGGTGCACTGGTCGCCCATGATCGGGCGTATCGCGGGGACCAAAACGAACGACGACCAAGGCGTGGAGCGTTTCAAGTGAGTCGTCACCTGATACCACCTCTGCGCAGGCTCGCTCACAACCAGCTTCCAGGCCAACGAGATGCAGCTCCGAGGCCCGGTCCCGACCAAGTTGTATCACCGCTATGTCGACTTCAAGCCGTTCGTGTCTGGAATGTTCAACGGCAAGGGGCTACGAGGTGGCCTCCTGCACAAAGCGCTACACCATCAGCACGAGCGGATATACAACTTTGACAAGGAGACCAAATATGGCACGTTCGATAAGCCCTGCAGGGAGATGACACTGCAATTCCTCGACATGGTGCACTACGACCAGGGCGGAAGAATCTTCACCTACGTGATCACGCTGGACGGCATGTTCCGGTTCACGGAAACGGGCAAAGAGTTCGGTATTGATCTACTCAGCAAGCATACCATGCACTCGGATGTCAACGTGAGTGCCGTGATGTAGTCGATCACAGGCGCTGACCTGTAGATATACATTGCATGGAGTGGGGAGTTCCTCATACGCCGCTTGGCGAAGCCAGACAAAAAGGCCACGGCGCCGGACCAGGAGACCCACCCAGCGGACGATATCGAGGGAGGCCCGCCTCATGGTGACCCGCCAAAGGATCCAAAGTATTACGAGCTCGTCATCGACAACGATTCGGGGACCTACCGCCCGGACAAGTCGCTCATGCCCGTGCTGAAAAAGTTCCTCAAGTCAAACTTCCCCGAGCTGCACATCGTCGTCAAGGCATGTGACGACGACAGTCTAACGAAGATCAAGGAGGATCAGCGAAAGATCAAGAAGAAGGAGGGCGACCACAGGGTGTATGGCCAAGGGTCGGATTCTGGCAGTATTTCCTCCTCGGATGAAGAAGACCTCGAGGATCGCGCGCGACTCGCCGAGGAGGACGATCCGGAGAGGGAGCCTACGACGGGCGAGAAGGTGTTTGCTGGGGTGGAGCATCCGATCAAGACCGTCAAGGAAGCTGTGGGACGAGGTGGGAAGGAGAAGCGAGAGGAACGCGAGGCGGCGGATGATCAGGGCAAGAATGCGGATGGCTACGACGGGGACAACGAGAAGGCAACTAGTAATGGGAATGCCGGGCACTGAGTCAGGGCGACAAGCCACGTCGAGCGATCTTATAATGATGGCGTTTCGTGTGTGTATGTGTATACTCTTGGTATCTGTACGATCAGCAGCACCCTTGGTCCAGCTAAGATGGCCCGCTTGCATCAGGCACCCGGCTTTGGGTCACGTGATCTTGCACCCCATACGCTATGGGTGAGCGGAGCTGTGCGGACCAGTTCGAAGCGTCGCTTTGTTCTCCTCGTTCTTAGTGCACTTTTGATCGGCCGCGGCAAGAAAGAGATGGCGAAGTACTTATATACGGTGATCGGAAGCAAAGACGCTGACCTTGATGCGACTCGGCGACCGTCCGGCGCCTGTTGCTTTCCGAGTGGTGGGTGACGTGTTCGGGCATCGGGATGCCGGCTATGGCTCGACTAATGGCTGATGATTGTGTGTGGGCGCGAAAGGATGGGTCTGTGCGCTGCACAAGGATCATAGCGCAAGCGCGGAAACAAGATTTTGGTACACTCATCCGACACATCTCACTCGCTCTCGTCCTTTCCCATTCTCAGTTCTACTGAGCCGCTCTCACATGGCTCTCACACGTCCACTCACATACCCCTCACTCGCCGCACTGCGCCGTTCACGACTTTTAGTCGAGGAAGATTCGCTGGTGAGGAGCGCAGCAGCCTGGCACCCAACATGGCAGCTCTTCCACCTCCTGAGCACCCCGTCGACCAAGCTTCCGCTTGGTC
>CAUG01000305.1:26520-37293 GCA_000442785.1 Papiliotrema flavescens NRRL Y-50378
CCCCGCATCACACCCCCCCACCATCACGAGCATCAGCACCTCGACGCACCTTCGAGATATCTGCGATTCTGCCAACGGATTCGCACCATTTTGCTCCGACATGACAACTCTACCTCACGTCGACAAGCCGTACTATGTGGATTGGAACGGCGATCAATTCCTACTTCCCCTCGAGATGCTTACCGACGCGGTGGTCCCCTGGGTCCCGAGTGACGCCCTGGTGTATGGCAAGATGGGTGATCAGGCAGAACAAGAGGAGATCCAGGGAGACCTGGGTGACATCCTCCGCAGGCTGGGTAGCCTAGATACATCCACGACTCTTTCGCCCTTCACGCAGATGGTGAGCCGCCGAGAAGCAACATGTGTGGCTGATGCCAGATGGCCGGAGAACCATCCACCTCGATGGACATCAGCCCCCTTCTGACACATTCGTCCACGCTGAAAATCACTTCGCCCATGCGCACGCCCTCGCTCTCGCCTTTCGATCAAAGCGTCAAAGACATGAACTTTGGCCCGTTCTCCCACAAATACACCTCCCTTGACACGCCTGTATCCTCGCCATCCTCTGACCGTCTGGGGACCCCAGCATCAGAGCGCGCCGAAGGCTCCATCGAGCGCTCAGAAGACGAGGCGTCCGCAGGTCACAGCCACGAATCTCTGCCGGCGGTCGCGAAGCCACTGCCGTCTCCGAGGAGGATTTTGGGTCAGCTGTACTCACTCGATCTGCTTCACTCTTCGTCCGCTTTCGAAGACCCAGGCACCGACAATGACAATGGGAGCGAATCGGACCCAGACACCAGCTCTCTTTCGCGTGCGCTACGATCATCCGCAGACGTCCGCGTCAAGCCGCTTGACCCCTGCCAGCCTCAACCTGGGCTTTTCGTGGTCCGCGCGCAGACCGAGCCCCTTCGACCTTTGAACGCAGCCATCGGACTTGTGAGACGACGCGGAGAATCTTTATCCTCCGGCACCAAGCTACCTTTTCTCCGCCGCAGTCTCCCCGGGGTTGCCTTTGAGTCCAAAACGGGGAGCGGCATTCACGACACAAGCGAAGATCCCCTTGACATGCTCGTCAGAGCTGCGACCGGTCACGACGACCCGACGTCGGCAGCGGAGAGGTCAGTGTCACCGGAACACTCCAAGGCTCAAGCCTTAGCCCATCGGTTGGGACTCACGAGCACGTCAAGGCTTCGTACGACCGTTTCTCGCATGACTATCCCCTCCTCGCCGACCACCCGCGACGAGTGGGATACGGACACCGATGACTACGCCCCACGCCCCACGCCGCATGACAGGAGACCAAATGTACACAAATCTCAAGCTGCTCCTGCGGCTTCGGGCAGCGACAAAGGCGACGAAGAACACTCGGCGGCGAGCGAAGCTGCGGGTTTGGATCCCCTGGGATTGTCGAATCATGGTGATGATTGCGATGATCGCGACGACAAGCAATCCGTTCTGGATGCGATCAGAAAGTGAGGCATCGCGATGACACGCATCAACCGGGCTGACGCGACAGAGACGCGGATCAGAGCAGCTCATTCACCGAGTGCCAAGATCGGGCCCTTTCGTCCTTGAGGAACACTCGGGCCGTCAGGAGTGTTGGGACCAACAAACGCAAGAGATCGGCGAGTGCCTTACTTGGTCCGGACGGTGATCCTGTCAAAGATGGCATCGTGAGCTCCGGGCTGGGCTCTGCAGTAGCTCATGAAAGATGCCCCGAAGGACCCGAAAGCGAGTCAAGCACAACGTCAAACAAAATGCAATCGAAGAGGATGGCCCGGCACATGGCGAGAGCAAGATCTTGCCGCAGCTTAAGCCAGGTTGGGCCTACGAACCTGATTATCCGTGTATCGACAAGCCATCCAAATCGACCAGGCCTCTTAACAAGCTCGCTCGTGATCGAGGATGGGAGCCGATTCCAGCAAGTGCTTCTCACTTTGACTTACGAGCTCAGCTGAAGGTTAGCAACGGCTGCAGCCCAAGGGCAGGCGAGCCAAGACTGCTGTGAAGGACCACGTTGAGGACGACCTCGATGTTATCACTCCAACGGCATCTCCATCGGCATCCGAGGTCTTTTGTCCTCCTCGTGTTGCAGAAGGGCATCTCGCTGATGCGACAGCTCGGGTCCAGCGAGTCGGCGAGTGTGCCCGTTCAGACGGACAAGAAGGCCAAAGGGAAAAGTACCAAAATATCAAAGCGAGCGGCCAGTGAAGACGAATTGAATTTGCGACACTTCTGGTCACAAGAAGAGGTGAGTGCAACAGCTTTAAGCACGCTGATTTGTCAGGACGAGATTGTCGTTGAGGCTCTGAACTTGACGACTCCCCTCAGCCACCAACTCGAAGACATCCGTCACGCCCTCTTGCGAGCTGGCTTCGACCGGTCGGCAGGGGCAATCAAGTATCGGTGGGTGTACAATATGGAGCCACATCTGCAGCGAGCCTGTCTGCGTGGGACTGCCTTCGCTAACGGCCGATAGTGTCACTCATCGACACCGAGAAGTATATTGTGGTACACAGGCACCGAGGCAGCAAAATGCGGCTAGCGGGAATGATGAAAACGTCGAGGACGGCGCGGATACTCTCACTGTGACGAAAAGTCAGGGCTACGAAGGCGGCGAAATGGTAACGGAGAGCAGGCGCGAAAGCGTGGTCGAGGCGTAAGGCCTGCTGGGTGGTCAGTGGAGGGTTCCGGGCATGCCGCCCAGTGAGGCAAGTAGGTTGTACATGGGTATTGTTTACGGTTCGACATCATCCCGGCGGCAAGCCCTGGCCCTGCATACGATATACTGTACATACAATGGCTGTATGTAGCGCATACCATGCATCATTCATCATGTGCAGTGAGGCAGAAGCCCCAAATTACGTAATATCTCCCGACTTGCGATTTCTTGAGCTTGCTTCGAGGTTGCGAGACCGAGCATCATCATCCTCGCATCTCTGTCTTTTCGAAGCGCACAGCACCCTCCGTACACGCCTCCATCTTCAGTTCGCTCGTGACGGTAGAGATGTCGCAGTTCACCCTCACGCGACAGCCTCTCCCGCAGCAGCAACTGCAGCAACAACAACCACCGTCGCAGCACTATGGACAACTCCAACAACCCTCCCAAAACGCCCAGCCCTTCTACCCTCAGTTGCCCGGACCAGCGCAAGGCGGCCAGACGGCGTTCAGCTATGGGCAGCCGTACGCTCAGACGCAACAGCAGTACATAGCTGGACCGTCTAGCGGCTTCGGCAGCCAACAGCAGCTCCAGCAGGGCTACCAGCAAAACCCGGCACAACAAGCGCGAGGGGGAAAGGTGTACGACGTGCAGACCCAGCAGCACCGGCAGCACATGTATGGGACGGTCGCGGTAGGGGACCAGAATGTGGACAGGGGGGACCCAAATGAGGACAAGCTGTATGGTCCGCTAGGCAGGGCACGGGCGAGAGTCGACAGAGCCATCAAGGCGGATAATGAGATCTCGCCGGACATTGAGGCTTTTGGCGTTGGTGCGTGATGCTTGGGCACGACTTGAACGGATGGTCGAGGCTGATGATAGATCCCACGATGGGCTACCTGAGGAACCTGGAGGTGGGGATGAACCCGGTCGAGCAGGGTCGCATGTCACAGCTGCCCGAGGCGCTCATCCATCAAATCAGCAGTGCGTGCAAGTCTGAGCTCGACTGTAAGCCCATCTCACGTCCAGTCAAAGACAGCACGGCGCGAATGGGCATCTTCGAGGAGATTGGCCGGGTCTGGGTCACCCTGAACAATCAGCTGTACCTTTGGGACTACAATCACGAGTGCGTATCGTGACTTGTAGTAATCATGCTGATGCTAGGCATGACTTCAACCGGTACGACGAGCAAGCAGAGGATATCACCGCTGTCGGCTTGGTCAAGGCTCGGCCAGGTGAGTTGTGTTCATCGTCCAGCGATGTTGTGGAACTCATGCTCAGACGTCTTCATCGACGACCTGCAGTACTTGCTGGTGATCTGCACGCCAACGAAGATCTCCGTTCTCGGTCTCGGCACTGGTCCCAACAGCTCAATCAGCCTTTTCAGTACCAACCTCTCCGCCTCATCGCCAACGCCCATGGACTCGGTCGTTGGCAGCACTGCCGGGCGGATCTTCATGCGCGGTCGAGACACCAACGTGTACGAGCTCCTCTATTCGAACAGCTCGAGCTTCATGAGCTCCGGCGGACCTTCTCTGAGCGTCTCGAACAGGTCCTCGTCATGGCTGATGGGCTACATGTTCCTCAAGCAATGTGAGCTCTGTGCTTCTTGTCTTCGCCTGGAGCGGCCTCTGACACACAGCTGCTGGCGTGTTGGACATCGTTGTCGATAGCGAGCGACGCGTCCTGTATACTTTGGGAGCTTCGAATGAGATCAAGCGTTTCGATATCACTGGGACAGCGTTTGAAGGCAAGGGATCGATCACGAAGATCAGTCCTCGGGAAGCCAAGGTGGTTGCGCTTTCGCCCATCGGGTTGTCGGAGAGTCAAAGCCGAGTATTGATCGCGATTACGAGCAATGGTGAGGGACGCTTGCGCGAGCGGCCGACTACGTGCTCATCCTCAGGTCGACGATACTACATCTCCGAGTCGGCCTTTGGTGGCAGCTCGTACTTGACTATCCCCTACCGCATCTTCACCGAGTCCGAGGTCAACTTCACGCGTCAGACAACGTATTCTTCGGGAACGACCATTGCGACCGAGACTGTGCCCGGTCGCGAAAACGCCGGCTCGAGGATACACATCTTCACGCCGGCGACCCCGACACTCCTTTCCCGAACATATGACAACGGCGCCCGCATCACTGGCGCGGCCCTGGAGGAGTACAACACGGTGGACGAATGCGTCAACGAGGTTGTTCAAGCAGTCGTGGAAGTCCGAGCCGGCAACCCTGCATACGTTCCAAGGTACCAGCGTAACGGAAACATCGCTCTCAATCCGGTCGTCCTCGAGACAACACGGGTATTCCTTGTCCTCACCATGGCTGGCATTCGCCGCTTCGTCCAACATCGCCCGCTCGATTTACTACAATCTACGCTGATCGCCAACCGGGACGGCTATCGAGTGGTCCGGGATTCGTTCGGTACTTGCCAAATCGCCGCGATGGGCTTGGAGCTGGCGATCACAGAGGACCTTGCGGTCAAGCCGACCACGGCAAACATCGTTCAGGTTGTGCTCGCCAACGCCGCCGAGCCGGAGACCAAGGGCGATCCGCAGAACTTGTTGATAAAGTTCTCGCCTCGTCACGATGGTTTGGCGCTGACTATCGCTCGACTGTTGCGGCCGCTTTGGTACAACCTTGTCATTGCGCGTATGCCAAACGGGCTCGTCGACCTCAACATTGGCGAGGGGCAACTCGAAAAGACGCAACAGAGTCTAAGCCGATTGAGGCAATTCCTGGACAATGAGGGGCGAAATTTGTTCGTCGGGCACACTGCCGAAGGTGCGCACAGGAAGCCGGCTTGGGTACAGGAGGAGATGTCGATGAACGGCTTGACGCGGCTCGTCACGCAGTCTATCGAGGCCATCGCATTCGTATTGCTGCTCAAGGCAAACAAGATCCACGAGGTCGTTGCGCGGTGAGTGGGACTCGAGTATGCGAGAGGCGGTAGCTGACGCGTAGCTCTGACCCCGAGGTCCAGCAAGCGCTAACGAACACGACCTGGGCGGCCCTTCTGACCAACGCTTCGAGCCGAGATCTGGCAAAGAAGCTGGTCATGAAGCTTATTGAGCTGCAAATCGGGCAGGATGCGGGGGTATGTGCGAACCCTGCAGTCTGGCATAGCTAATGTTGCAGATTGAGAGCCTGACAAACTTGCTGCAGGAGCGATGCGGGTCGTTCTGTCAACCAGGCGATATCGACTTGTACAAGGCAAGCCGAATCGAGCGTCGTCCGACTCGAGCTGACAGTAGGCGGAGGAATGCTTGCGGCGTGCCGAGGGCAGTCGAGCGGCTTACGAGCGAACGCAAAACCTCGCGGACGCTTTCGCATCGTACTACCGCTCCGCATCAAGCATCGACTTGCCTCGGCTGCAGAACGTGGCGAAGCGATTCAGCGACCTCGGACACGTGGCCGGTGCGACTGAGCTGCCGCTGCACACTGCTCAAGCACATGACCCGCAGGACCGAGCTGCCGAATTCCTCGCTGCGGGTAGATACGATGGAGACCCACGCAAGGCCGAGTATGAGGAAAGGCAACAGTGCTACGAGATTGTCATTGCCGAGCTGCGGAAACGAGACGAAGCGCTGAATGAGGCTGTGGCCGCTGGAAACGGTGAGTCTCTGATGGCGATATTTAATCAAGCACTGCTGATCATCAGACTCCGTCGCCATGCCGCTGCGAGATGAGGCGTACTCTCTTGCGATCGGGTCCGACGATGAGCTTTTCCACTCCTACCTGTATGATTGGCATATCAAGCAGGGCCGTGCCGAGCAGTTGCTCGACTACGACACGCCGTTCATCGAGAGCTACCTACGGGACATTGCGGGTGTGGTGCCAGAATGCCGAGACTTGCTGTGGAAGTTTTACCAGCGACGGGAGGAATATCTCGCTGCCGCGCACGCGCTGTTTGAGCTCGCTGTTTCGGATCAGTGAGTGGCCCGCTCGCTCGCGAGATGCGCTCCTTGATTGCTTACTCCAGCGTTATCGACCTGCAGACCCGCTCGTTCTACCTCGCGCAGGCAGTCACCGCCAGCAAGTCGGCTGCGGATGTCGACGCCGTGGACGCCGACTTTGCTTCGCAGCTGTCCGAGCTGCTCGACGTGTCGAATGTGCAAGTCGAGATCGCCCAGGCTATCTCTGCGCTCCAGGAGGACGACGTCTCTTCGGACGTCAAGAGGGACGCGATCGACCGACTGAACGACAAGGTGCTCGACATCGAGATTGTAAGTCTGTGAAGACTCTCCCTTCGAGATCGCTGACGATGCAGCTGTACCGAGACTTCGCCGCTCCGTTCCGACTGTACGAAGAGATTCTGCTCATCGTCAAGACGGCGGACAAGTCCCTGCCCGATGTGGTTGCCACGGTGTGGACGACGATCCTGCAACAAGTCATAGGGTCGCCCAAGCACGATGCGGTAGCCATCAAGGTGGTCAAGCTCTTGCAGCGGTTCGGCGACTCTGAGGCGGCCCCGCTGGATGTCGTCGTGCGGTTGGTGTATGAGCAGGCGGGGACGCTTGCGCCGTATGGTACCCCTGGGTGGGCTTCCAAGGCTCTGTCGGACGGTGGCGTCTCGCCGGCGATTTGCTTTGAGACCCTGCAGCAGCTGGTCGAAATTGTGAGTATAGTGTGAGGGTGATGCCGAGCGGTGTGCTAAGATGCAGACTGGATCGGAGGTATTGCGCCAATTCTACATCGAGGAGGCGAGTGTCCTGGCTGAGCAGGCGTTGGTGTCAGGTGACCGGGGACAAGACAGCATCCGGACGATAGATGTGAGCGGCGCTTGAGATATTTGTGCAGCGGGAAGCTGACTCTGTAGGTCGAGAACTTCGTATCAGCACACGTCCTGCATCTGTCGGCGCGAGAATTGAACGACCGGGAACGAGAGGTCAAAGAGCGGCTGGACCGGACGAAGCGGGCTTTGGAACGCAGATAATCGCATCTCGGCATATATATATAGCTTCTGATGCATGTGCAATGACAGGACAGTACGCCATTTCTGGCCTATGTCTCGGTGCCGGGCAGTCTGAATCCGCCTAGCCTGCGCTTGCCCTGCCTTCCTCTGTCTTCTTGGTTGTCCCCACTGCTGCCCGATCCAGCCCCCGGCCAGCCAATCTTCGCCGGGTCCCACGTCAGCCATCCGCCCGAACTATCCCCCGATCCGGTCGGGCCCACAAGTCCGGGGCGTCCATCTGGGCTGAAGCCCAGCACCGAAGGGCTCTCGACCGGAACGTCGTGCTCCCTGATCGGGCGCAGGCTCGCGTACGTCATGCGTTTCGTTTCAGCTGCGCCAGGTGGTGCCAATGGGATGACGGTACCCCGCGCGGTGTTCTTGCTGAGGCCCGACGTCGGGACGACAGACGAGGCGGGCGTGGGGAAGACGATTGTGCGGCCGGTCGTTCCGCCCTCTGCAGCACACTGGCACAGACAGGAAGGACACGTCACGCTCGTGTTGGCCGAGAAATGGGCCCGGAAGCACTTGGCGTGCGAGCGGTGCGCGCAGCTCGCACACGTTGCAGCAAGGCCTGCGGTCAGTCGGGCAATTTTTGCAGTTTGCATCATGAGGGTGGTGGACTCACCCTTGATAGTTAGACGACAATACGCGCAGACGGGCTTGATGGGTGTCTGCGAGCATGCCACGCAATGGTCCGAGCCCGCTGCGCAGGCTGTACACACGCGTGATATCGTCTGCGACTCGTAGGTCCTCCGCTGCTGGATCGGTAGAGGTATATGTCCGCTCGCTGATCTGACGACTCTGGCGCTCGTTTCCGATTCGACAAAGCGGTACTGCAGCAGTGCGGCCCGTATGCCGAGCAGTCCACAACGCAGCAAAAAGTCTGCGTACGCGAGCTTGAAGCCCTCGCACATCACGCGAAGGTGTAGATCGAGCAGCTCGGGCGGTTCGCTTCGGGTCAGCATTGTCACCGGGGACGTCCTCAGCCAGCCCCACTCACGTGTCATCCTCTGGCAACTCGACCCGCACGCCGCATACTCTTGCTTTCTTCTTCCGGTTGGTCACAATCGCTTGCGGGTCCGCCCGCTGCCGGCTGGTGTTCCGCCGCAAAGGCGAAGCCGACGAGACCTTGGACACGCCCGAGCCCATCGCAAGCGACGAAGAACCAGTGCGTATATGTCGAGCAAAAGCGACAGGATCAGACAGCGGCTTGATCTCGTCGCTGGACCCGAGGAGTCTGCCCGGAACACTCGCCCCACTCGCCCCGCTGATGCCGCTTCCGCTAGACCGGTACGCACCAAGGGCCGTCGGACTGGCTGAGACTATACCGGACATCCGCGCGCGCTCTTTCCACCGCGGGCTCTGCTCCAGCTTGCCCGGTACCGGGATTGACAGGCCCGGTGGACCGAGCGGTGATTCCTCGTCCAGCTCATTGGGCGTCTTCGTCACGTCGAATGAGGCTCGACTGCCCGGCGTAATGTGACCACGCAGAGAGAGACTGGAGGCATTCATAAATTGCGACCAGCCCGAATATCCCGAATTGCGGTGAGATGCTAGCCCGGGAGACATCGGGGTGATGCTCGCCATTGATGCTTTGCGCATGGGAGTGAGCGAGGAGGCTTGGGTGAGAGAGTTGTGCGATGAGTGTCGAGGCAGGGCAAAGTAGTCTTGCTCTGGCGAGTGATGTAGAACAAACTCGGGTCGGGGTGGCGGTGGATTCTGCTTGATATGCTCGAGCAGCACGCAGCCGATCATGGCGAGAAGCTGAAAGTCTTTCGTTTGCATCAGGCGGGCGAAACTGGCGATCAGTCACGTGAACCAGACATTTCTCCGGACTCACAGCTGATTGAGGACAAGCTTCTTCCGCGCCATCCCCCGCTCCCAGGCCTCGCGGTCGCGCCGAACTTCCGCGTCGCGATCCAAAGGCGGCAGTACAGAGTACGGCGGGGGAGGTTGTTCTGCCAGCAGTCCAGCCAATGTCGCCCATACTTCCGCATGATCGAGTCGTTTGGCGTTGAAGGCTCGAGCGAGGTTCTGCTCGGGCGAAAGGGACATCCCATATCGCCGCGCAAGGATAGCGTCGGGATTGCCGAGGTGCGCCACATCATGCAGAGTTACGGTCGAGCCAGCTGGCGCAGCGGGTGACATGCCGATGTCCAGCCGGCGGATTCTGGGCTAAGGGTTAGCGGCTTCCGAGATAGGACGACGAAGCTCCGCTGCGACGCACCTTCAAGCGGACTGCCTGGCGCCCGTTGGGATGGGTCACACGGGACAAGGCCGACATTGCCTTTGCCAATGGGTTTCCAGGGGAATCCCGGCCCGTCGATGGCGATCGCGACAACTGCCTTGTCCGGGGAAGTACCGTCTGCTTCGGGAAAAAGCAGACCAGCTGGCCTGAGGGTCAACAATGCCACTTTTTCCACCCCCATCGACGCACCGTTTGGCCCAAACGTGGCACCGCAGGTCCTAATCAGCATGACAACGTTGGCCGCCTTGATTTGATTGTCGTCTTCAGAATCGCTAGCATCCTCCAATTCCTTTCGGCCAATCCTATCGTGGGATCCTACGAGGAATCCACACGTCGAGACGAGACACTGCCTGTTTTCCGCCCGCAAACCCTTTATCGTCTTCACAATATGCGCTCGAGTGATGGACGATACGGTGGGATTCCGCTCGAGCTCGAATGAAGGAATCTCAGGGACGTAGGGATACTGGACGGGGAACGACCAATGGATACGGATAAAGGCCATCCGGTCGCCGTTTGCCCATGGCCCGTTGAGCGAGATGGTGAGCTTGCGATGAGAAAGGTCGATCTGAGATGAGCCTAGAGGCGTCGGTGACATACCGCTGACTTACCTTTTCAAACTTGATCTTTGGCCGCGGGAAGATCTTGTTGACCAAGACCACCTCGTCTTTGAGTGATATCCATCCGTCCTTTTCGCCAAGCCGATCTGCGCTGGTTCCTCGACTCACCGTCCGGCTGAGCGACCCCATCCTGCTCGGCAGACTCGATGAGGTCGGCGACGCCTTATTTCGCACAACCTTTGTGAGCCACTCGAGCTGATCCATCCCTTTAGCCCTGACGGCGCCGCCTCTCGTCATGGCCGTCTCCACCTTGGCCATCTTCTGTCGGGCGATGCCCGATGGATTGACGACCGCCGG
>CAUG01000306.1:0-23113 GCA_000442785.1 Papiliotrema flavescens NRRL Y-50378
ACCATAGCGACTTGGGCGCCCTTGGTCATCTGCTGGAGGATTCAAGGGAGCAGTGGAGCGAGCATATGGCGCCCAGCTGAAAGGATGCTGCCGCGATCGAGCGATGCTTCAGCATGGAGCGCGCTTCGAGACACAGTATATAAGCATGAGCTGACGCAATAGGTACAGCAGGTGGTGACGTGGACCGCGAGCTGAAATGGGAGGTAACAAGCGCCTCTTGGCGTATAGGTAGTTCTCCTTTGTACAGTCGATCCGTCAAATGCAAGTACGCGATCCGAAATACCAAACCTCTGCCCAAACTCCTCACAGCAAAGTAGCCCACTCGATCATTCCGGACCACCAGAAGCTGCTGCGCTGAGGGCGGCGCGCTTATGAGGGACGCTTCTCAGATCCTGTGAATAAGGGTTCGCCCCCCTCCGACATCTCCTGCCACCCGTGCTTCTCGCCAGGGTGTGCTCCTGCCGTTCCGTTGGCAGGCTGTGTCTGCGTACTCCAAGATTTCGGGAGCACACTGTGGTTCACAAATCCGCACAGCCTATTGAGCACCGATCCGCAGGGTTCGTCTTACTCGAAATCGAGCAAGTGCTGTACGCATTCGGCACTGACTCCCCGAAAAACGGAAGCTTGTTGGAGAGTTTTGGCATTGAACTCGATAATCCCCGCGTCATGTAGCGAGTTCAAGTCGGATTGAAATCTCCCTCGCCATAGCGTTACCGCGCCTCGGTATCTGTCGAACATGTCCCAGTTGAAGTCATTCCTCGAGGTGATCTGGCAGTCTGTACTGGTGAGGGCCCAATCGGCCAAGTCTCGATAAGGCTTGATCTTGGACAAGACGTGTTTGAACACGATCTCCTCGATGGTGAAATTGGACCCCCGAGCGATACACGGATTGATCAGGCTCTCCATTTCAGAAGGTTCAAGGACTTCTCTGTATGACATGAACTCCGCTTGAGAGTCTGCAAGCTCCTTGTCATTTCCCTCCGGAGGGTTGCGGATGAGGAGCCTCTGAAGTAGGTTGACCGACGCTTGGAGCTTTCCGGGAATGGTGGTCTTTGTGGAGCAACCAGAGTCGCCACTGAACACCTCCTTCCACAAGCGACTGACAATGTAGACAGTGTACGGCGCCTTGAGCTCAGAGTAGCGAGTCGAGCTCGTAGTAGAAGTTAGAAAATTCATTGGTATCAGCACAAAGAGGCAAAGTGAAGTAGAAGCAGAAATGGTGTTGCCGTGTATGATGAAGACACAGACTTAGAGGACTCAGTACGACCCCTCGCAATTGTGATGGCAGACCGGCATGTATCCACTAAGGGGAACGCAGTGAGAGGAGGTCGCGCTCTCGTCGGAAGGCACTGAGGAGTGCAATACGTTTTCAGGCCCATATGGGCCTGTCCGCGGCGGGTCGCAGTACACGTCATAGCACACGGCATTGTATCGATCATTGGACATATTCCGACCTATGAACAATCACAGTGTTTGTTCAAGTACATTCCGAGGGGTACACAGCCTCGATCAGTCATCCTGTTCAGCAACAACGGTAACCCAGCCCTCCTCAGCTTCCATTTCTTGCTCCGTTGCCTCATCCTCGAGGGATTTGAAATCCTTTGTGTGTATGACCACCGCACCATGCCAGTCTTCTGTTGCGCTGATTTCTGTCGAACTTTGTGCCAGACCTGAGGTGGCACTCACAGCTGCACGCAAAGCTGAGGAGGTGGCAGCTGGCGTCATTGAGCTGCTGTGATTGTTGGTCGCTTGACGACTGTCAGAAGTCAAGGCGCATGGCTGGTGCGGCTCATTGTCCAACATGTGCTCGACGCAAGCAATGCTTACATTCTGGATTTTTGCGATCTTGCATACCCTGACTGCAGTCTGGACCACTCTGTCCAAGCCCCGAGTGAGACTTTGGGAGATATCATGAACCTGTGCACGCCAAGCCGAGGTCTTGACAAAGCTGACGAGGGCGTCGCAGAAGTCCAAGTCTCTGTGCATCTGGCGCTCGGACTTGACGTAATAATTGGCTTCCGCAAGAGTGGTCCGGAGCTGCCACAGCAAGTGCCCTAGCACAACTCTCCTGGGCGTGATGTCTGACTCGTGTGTAATCACTGCTGCGAGAATACCGTCACCACCGTCCTGCCCAAAAAGGTGGAGAGATTGTGGTTCCCAATTGTGAACAAGATGGTTGGCGACCTCGGCGGCGTTGTCTGACATGATTCCGCTCATGTAACTTGGGATATCACAGATATCCAAACGAGCCCGAATATCATCCTGGTCTCTCAGGTCCCGGCACTCGTGATAGGTTTGAGCAAGTACTGGGGAATTCATCCCATCAAAGCCTTCTACTTAAGTACCGCACTGATCTACAGTCGAATGCAGCTTCCACGGAGCTATGACACCTGTCGCTACCGTCCACCTCTGCTCTGTTGCTTCATCCTTGTCTACTATCACATTACCTGCGTTTCAATGCGCTCGAACCTCCTCTTGTTCGCCCAATTGCCTCTTCCGGTAACAACTCGAAAAGCTTGCGCCACATGGAGCGACAGAAGTAATTGGTGATAGGATGAGGCAGTGTGAACTGAGTTGCGCTCACCTCGAGACGTCTGCAGGTGGGTTGGGAGGCCATAGAGAGCGGTAAAGACGACTGCAATGACGTTGAAAGACTCGCTCAGTTGGCGTTTGGGGCAAATGATATCGATCAATATGGTTTCACCCGTACTTCGTCCAGGAACAAAGACAGATAGCCAGGGTGGCTTCCTGCATTACCCCCACTACATGAGAGTGGTCTACTAGTGCACAAATGGAAGGAACATGCTCCACATGACTTCCAACCTGGTCTCAGTGGTTGGACTACGCTGAAAGCCTCCGAAATCTAAGGCTATCATAGCACGGAAGGCGTGCGTGCAGTCAGCTATCTAGGACATCAGATAGCGCGTGACACACATGGCCAACAAGGCTGTAGGCAGCGATGCCCACTCCACAAAATGCGTGGGGGCCATCATTTGGAGCCGCATGATCTTGAGCATTGAGCATTGTCTGAAGAAACAGTCTGGAAAGCTCTGGAGGCTTCGACTTTGACGTTCCGCCAGAACAGATCCCATATGACAGCGAACGTCAATACACGCAAAGAGAGTCTCTCAGGGCCTCTGATTTCCACCCCGCCCTTGAGCCAAACACTACAAAAAGCTATCTGCAGCCTAGAGCTCGTTCCAATCCATGTCCTCGGCACACGGACTCGGAGTACCGGGCGGACTCTCGTCGCCTGATTCAGTGTGTGAATCTTCGTCTTCCTCGAGCTGGACAGTCGAGATGCCCGAGGGGTCAGCAACGACCTCACGTCTCCGAGGCGGACGCTGTGTGTTCCTTCCCGCTGGCTCACAGTGCGGAGCATGCGACGCACGGCCCCCTGATATATTCTGGGGGTCGGGAGACGTCATGGGGCTCATCCCATCGCGTGCTTTCGGTCGCTGTGAAGGCATTTGCCTGGCGAGATCAGACTCGCGAATACTGGCGGAATGGTCACAGGATTGGGCCTGTACGCCGTCTCTCTGCGACTGATGCGGTCGCGATTGCCGCCGCTTGCAAGTCTGATGTCCCTTGCCAACCATCATGTGAGTCAGGCAGGCCACGTCAACATCCTCCGTGTCGGACAGGTCCCTTAGGGCGCTCGCGGCTGATACCAGCCGTTCGCGATCTTCAGTCACGCGTCGCACGAGCGACCTCATCTCCCATCGCCAGGGATGCATGTGCGGAAGGTTGTAGAACCCTGTGGGACCATATGGATGCGTAGATGTGCGGATCCTTTCGTTGGCGAGACGGAGCCAAGAGTCGGCTTCTGACAGAATGTACTTGCTGACGATATCCCTCAAAGAGGGCTTTGTACCTCTGCCGATGCCGGTGGACAGGTATTCTGTGAGACTCTCACTGTCGAGCTTGATCGCCGGAAACGGCTTCTTGAACAAAGCAAACTGGTAGACAGGGCTGCACGCCGTTTCAAAAGTCGCCAGAGCGCTTGCATCCTCGCAGTTAGTCGGAATGAAGGGCTGAAAGAAGGCGTCCAGACTTTCAAGCCGCGTGATCATGAACTGTTCTTCGGACCGTAGACTCTCCCCTGTAGCTTGGGTGGCACCAGCCGTGAGTGCGCGTATCCGCTGGAGCGCGGTCGCGCTCACGTTCCGAAGCTCTTTCAGCGCAGTCTTCGAAGGGCAAGGGCTCCATGGAAGCTTGAGCTCGTAATGGTCTCCAAAAAGCCCCATGACGAGGCAAGAGGCAACGATTGTCGTGTAGGGTCTTGTCTCCACGGACGAAACAGGGTCTGTTAGCTGGGCATGGAAGGGTGCGGGTTCGCTCAATTTTGCAGACATGATCAAGAAATAAGGCGTTGACCCTGTTTTGCACGATGAGCGTCTGGCGGGAGTGATAATCGGCGAGAGAAGAGGGAATGCAAAAGCGGATAGGCGACCATCAACACTTACATACCAAGTGACGGCGCTCCACTGCAGCCTTCGTACTCGGCGCATGGAGCTGGAAGCCAAAGGATCAAGTCCGACGATCATGTTGGCGTAGGTGAAGCTCAAAGGTGAAGGGCCGAGGTGGGGCAGTGCTCACGACTCACTCACTGTCGGCTACCGACCAAGTCGGGCGTCCCATCACCTGTGTGACTAGAAGCGGCAAAGGAGGCGTGTACCAAGCAGCTCACGAGGAAAACCCCGTAGACGAGCTTCAGCCCCCAGGGCAAAGCCGCTGATATGATCTGCATGGAAAGGTGAAGGAAGATAGCTTCGCAAAAGCAGCATTCGACTGGACTTAAATTACTCAATAGACATCACAATCGCGCGACGAGCACGCCGGTACAGGCATGAAAGGGTGAACAGCCTCCGTCACCATCAATATCAGCGTGAATTGACAGCGCAACATCATTGCACACCACACCTCCCCCCGCCGGGCACCTCGGAAAAAAGCGTGAGCACTAGACCAGCAGCCATTCCTCGCTGTCATCGCGCGACGTGGATGTTGGAGAGCGAGATTCCTCGCTCGTTTCAATGCATGACTCTGTGTCGTCTGGGGCATTGTATACCGGGATGGCTGCAAAGTCAGCTGCGATCTGACCGAAGAAACAGCAACGCTCACATTGCGACCATGGGTCGTGGTCTTGTGCCTGGTCAACTGCATCGAGTACCCCATGTGGAAACGCGCCCTCATATCGAGGGTCTTGGTTGTCGTGCGACTTCAGGGCATTTGCAACGCCAGTCGCATCCTGGCCACTCCCCGAGGAAGGACCCCCGCCGACAGTCTCGACCATGACCGAGTCACTTTGGAGAGCGGAAGACTGCAAGAATTCAGATTCGCTCGCATCCCCATTGGGTGCGATCCGCTCTCTTTCAGTTGCGCTGCCCTCTTGGTCAAGTCCCTGCTTTTGGTGCCCATACCAATTGCAGTCATGGTGCCCTTGGCCAGCCATCATGTGATTCAGGCAAGCGACGTTGACATCTTCGACGTATGACTGCGTTCTCATCTCACTCGCCGCGCGGACCAACCTTTCGCGTTTGTCTGTCACGAGTTGGACAACTGCTTTCATCTCCTCGGCCCATCGACCCGCATTCCCTTCTTCTCCCGGCCCACGCAGCTGTGGAAGACACCAGAAACCGGTCTGACCTCTTGGCTGAGACGGTTTCTTGATTTGTCGGTCGGCATAGTTGAGTAACAGCCAAGTCTCTGACAGGATGTATCTGGTCACGATGTCCTTCACAGTTGGTCCCGAGCCCTTACCAATATCGGTAGACAGGTATGCGTCGAGACGGTCCTCATCGAGTTTCATCTCTCTGTACGGCTTTGTGAAGGCTCTGAACTCATATTCCGGTCTCATAGCCTCTTTGAAGCTGAAAAGTCTCGCAGCGTGATCGCAGTCAGTCGGTATCAAGGTGTGGAAGAAAGCGGGGAGACCCTCGAGGCGCGAGATCATGAATTGCTCTTCAGACACTGATTCTTCTTCTGTCGGCCACTTGCCCACGGGGACCAGTGCGTATGTCTGGCGTGAGCCCGAGTCGTCGATCGTATGGAGCTCCATGAGGGTCATGATCTCGGGCGCGCGATGGGCATGGGCCGACCACGCCAGCGGCGAGCTGGAAGAAGCGCCGGGGGTTAGGAAGTCTGATGACCCTAGGTCCGAGCCGACAACACAAGCTTGACCTTTTGTCAAGACCGGCAGGTTTGAGCGCAGCCTTGGATCGTAATCCTCACCAAACAGCCCTGAAACGAGGCAGGAGGCGACAATCCCTGTGTACGGGCGGATGTGGGGCGAATCGTCGATTTCGGGGAGTCTCTCATTTGAGCGCGTTTCCCTCCTTGAGTATAGCGACATGTTGAAGTAGGGTCAGCTGCTTTCTCTGGGCAATTTCTGCGAATTCGACGGGTGACGGGAGAGGAAGTGGGAGAAGAAAGTCTCGGTGCGAGGGATGGTGGCTAATGAGGCTCTCAACATTTATGTCTACGCGCTGTCAGGGTCTTCGCTCACGGCCAGTGGAGCTGAGAGCAAAAGGAGCGTATAAGATAACACACCGTGGAGCGAATTGTCATCATTTCGTCCCATCGTCATGCAGGGTGAAGAATGAATGGAAGGAGACAAGGTGCAGATTCAGAGATGGCACTTGCCTGGCACACATCGTTTGACATCAGGAGATATGGCATCTTGTCAGAGCCCCCTCGATGCCAAGGCTGTCTTGCTATGGAACGGTATCGCGCCCAGCTGGATTTCTCCCGGAATAGGCTAGCCACTGGCTTCGTATTCTGGGCTCAGTAGAATCGATACGATCACATGGCAACACAGCTTGGCAGCCGGGACAACTAGAACCTCAACAGGAAACACGGTTACATCTACTGGCTGCTCTCATAAACCCTTTACCGACAATCTGTTCTGCCCTTTACGTTGCCCTTTGTTTCACTCAGAACCGATCCGAACGACGGAGCCTTCGCTCACGCGGAATACCTAGGACCTCTACAATGTTGAGCCACCCCGACCAGATCTGAATTCTATGTTCCACGAGTCCTCGAAATTTCTACAAAACGTAGCGGAAGTCAGGTGCCAGATTTGGGTCCAACAAATGGCCGTAAGTTTCCATCTGTTCGTCCAGCTTCTTGTTCTCTCGCTTGAGGAGGAAAACCAGGACGATAGCAACAACGATGCTGGTGGCCGTGACAGCCATACCGAGCCCGAATCCCAGCGGGTAATGCGGCGCTTGATTGCCAAGGTAGGTGTTGGTGCCGGCAATCGCTGCTATCAGCAAGAAGGCCATGGCGTGGTGCGAATTCACTCACTGGCCAAGGACGCGAGTGTCATCTGGAAAGCGATGGCGATGTTACGCTTGCCACGGCTCTCGCTATTGTTCGCTGGCAATCAGCTTTGGACGCACATATGAACGAAGCGCGGAACATGAAAACCATACTCACAGACCCAAGAAAGCGTGCCAGGGAAGGCGCAGTACGCGCCGCTCATAAAGAGCACGCAGCCAAAGTACCTCACGCCGGCAAGTCGGTCCTTCGGCAGGGTATACAGGAGGATGAGACCGATGAGAGCAATTGTCAAGCCGGCGATGATACCCGGGGATCGCTTCTGAATCCGGTCCGAAAGGACTCCCGTGGCAAATGTGAGCGTACAAGCGACGGCGTAGCTGAATATCAGCCACGTTTTCGGGGTGCACGTATTGAAAATCAAAGTACAAGTTGCGTGAATGCTTCAGGATTTCAAAGCTGGTGATCAAACTTACATCGGGATGGTCATGAGCTGCGCATTGGCTGCGGTGTATCCCAGTTGCCTGAGGATCGTCGGCATCGTGTAGGTGAATCCGAAGATGGCAATGTTGATTGACCCGCACATGAACGTCGTCATGTAGATCTTGTAGTCTACCTTTAGCCATATTCGGGGATCATGGAGTGTCACGCACCCGTGACGACCGATCGCAGGTACTTCCACTCGAAATGCGAGGCGCTCCCGTTGCCATTGGCAGCCCGACTAGCCGTGATGATGTCCTTCTCTTCCGCCGTGAGGAACTTGCATCGCTCCGGAGAGTCGGGCAGCAGGAAGAAGACCAGAGGGGAGAGTACGACCGTAGCGATGCCTTCGAGGATGAAGATCCTTCTTGTCAGTTGGGTCGAACATACTGCTGTTGGGTGGAACACACCATCTCCAGCTGGCAAGTCCCGCCTTTCCGTCCAGATGGTCGATAGCAAAAGCCAACGCGCCGCCGAATGCGCCGGAGAAGACGCCGACGACGTAGAACGAGGAGATGCGGCTTTGAAGCTGTTTACGCGGGTACCAATCGCCGACGAGAGACAGTGCGGCGGGGAAGAAACCTGCGGATCAGCACGTATTCCGTGAGGCCATGAACCCTGATAAAGAGAGGTACCGTCAGCGACACTCACCGGCTTCAGCCACACCTAGGAAGAATCGTGCGGCCATGGCACCCTGAAAGTTGTGCACAAGACCGGATAGAGTCATGACAACTCCCCATGTTGCGCCTGCGAGTGAGCGAAGCTGGATTGATAGAGCTTGCGACGTGGCTCACAGATGCAAGTGATCCAGACCGAGGCTCGAACCATTGATACAACAATGTTTGACGGTACTTCCAGCAGGCCATACGGCTGAGAGTCAGCTTAGTCGAACGAACATGCGGCGGCTTAGGGGGAGAGAGGGAGGGAGGAACGGGGAGGGGGAAGGGGAGGGACGTTGGGAGAAGGCCAGGAAAGGATCGGGCGCGGGCCATGCTGGTACGAGTACCAGGTAGTCCCTTTCGCAACTACTTCGAGGGCGAGTGCGATGTTGTGGTCAAACCACAGGTACACCCAGGATAGCTTGGGAATGTTGGGAAGGCAAACACGCACGATGAAGAAGATCTGCAAAGTCAGCGATATTGATCATAAGCACGGTCTCACTCACGGTCGAGATCAGGTTGTACTGCACAGACGACAGGTGCAGGTCGGTTTTGAAGCCGAAGATACTGGCATTGGCGAGGGCCGATCGGTCCAGGTACGAAAAGAGGTAGCTACAATGTCAGCTCGGGCTGGCATGTACGAGTGGTATGGGCAGCAGGAGAGAGCGGGATAGAAGGTATCAGCGTATCAGGCACGTTCAGATACACACAGAATGGCCAAAGGGGGGATCAGCCGTTTGTCGATCTAGCCATTAGTGCCTGCTTGCACTGTAGCGGGGCGGGCGAAAAAGGGGCTCACCTTCCTGATGACTCTTCTGAGAGCTTGCTCGTCCACCTCTTCGCCCAGACTCTGAATCGGCTCGGCACTGCTGTTGGCCGTTGGGTATATGTCCTTGGTCGACTGCTTTTCGCTCTCGTCGAGGGGTAGCTGGCGCGACATGTTCACTGGAAGTCGTGTGCCGGCAGGCGCTTGCGTGTATCCACGAGTAACCGTAGATGGAGCTGATGCATTCGGTCCATATGCGTGCGCATAGTCTTATATATGTGTGTCTAGCCTGGCGAGGAGATAGGGTGGACCCATTCGGCGAGCTTGGCTTCCGACTCATACCTCGAGTCGGCAGGCTGCCGCGACCTCTCTGGTCACCTGGGTTCCGACCTTTCACTCGTACTTTCCACTTTGGGTTATATACCCGACTCACTTGTCGCCAACGGCCAGCCTGCACTTACCGTCGTCGGAAAAGCTTATCTGTACCATCTTGCATAGCGGCTAGCTATCCTGTCGCGCTGTGTTTTGTTGGGCACTGGCAACCACCCAGTCGACCGATATCCTCAAGTGTACGAACATCCGTCCTCGCATTCGATACCGGAAGATGGCACCGATCGTTTCGGCTGTGCTGCCGAGCTCAGCGGGGTCTTCGGCTACAGGAGATCCACCATTCCCGGACGTATCCGAGTCCGATGAGGTCGAGCGATCGGCATCGCGACCGCGCAAGCGACAGCGACATCGCACGACCGAGTTCACAAGGTCGCGCGGGGGCTGCGAGGCCTGTAAGCAGCACAAGAAGAAGTGTGATCAGCAACAGCCGATCTGCACGAGATGCCGGTCCGGGCACAAGACGTGCCGCTACCCAGCTCTCGTCGTTTGGGCCCCAGCAGAGGGTACACCCACCGTTGAACGTCGGCTCGTGGGCAATTCAGTCACGCCTTTGCGCCATCCTTCGCAAGATCTGTGAGTCAATGCTGCGACTGCTGCCGCGGGGTTCCGGCTAACTTTTCCAGGTTTGCACATAGGGAAGCCCTACCTTCGGCTGCCAACAGCGGTCCCAATGTCCCGTCTACAGCACAGGCTGGCAACACCAGTGTTGTGGCCATCTCTCCAGAGCTGCTTACCACGAGCTTGTCAGCACAAAGCCATGCAGCTTTCGAATACGCGCCGAACGATGCAGCAATCAACCCATGGGAAACATTGCTGCCACCGTCGCTGCCGTCGACCGACTTCCCGGCTTCATCGTTCCCTGTGACAAGCCAGACGCCAATTCTTGGAACAAGCACGGCGACTGAATGGAACTTTGGGTGAGTCGCTCGCGGCAGAGATCGAGCGCACTGGCGTACACAGAGCTGATACCTTCAGCGGAGATGCATTCCTGCAAGCGTTATTTGCTCTAGCTCCTGCCCAGCCAGACACCAGTGCCCCACAGAGTCAAGCAGTTGGACCCACAACACCTAGCGTCGCGGAGCCTGTCACCCCTAGACGACAGACCAGTGGACCATTGGCGGTGCCGATCGATTGTGATCCCGCCTTGTGGGCTTTCTTTGTCGACACTAGCCGCTGGGAAGAGCAACAACCCAACGAAGATGAGAGAAGCTTGCTCGAGTACTACATGAGCTCGACATCATTCGGTGTGGTGATACAGGACGGGACAGGTGAGTCCCTGTTGCCGAGGTGCGCTCATTATAGCTCGGCGCTTCTTTCAGGAATGCGCGTCGCGCGCAAAGATGGAAAGAGGGCGAGCTTTGATGCACGCCGTGCTCTGTCTGAGCGCGCAACACTTGTCGAACAAGGCGAGGACAGAGAATGATCGGGCTCGAACCAAGCGATATCGTGATATCTCGACTGAGCACCGGGCACAGGCGCTTCATTTGCTCCGGGTGGCAGCAGCGGCAAACGCTCAGGGCGAAGCTTCCGACATCTTACCGGCCATCATGATCCTCCTTATACTGGCCACGGTCAGTTTTCTGTGGGGTTGGCGCAGTGGAGGCAGCGTATTGAAGATCAGTTCCTCAAAGGCGAGCCGGGCATCATCCCATCCTTTCTGGACCAGACAAGCAAGTTGCTAGACAAGGCGACGGCCAGGATGTCATCGAGCGAAGCCGACCTCGTTTTTCTCCCCTCGGTCTCCGCTCTACACTCAATGTACACGGCGTTCCATGCGCTCAACGCCCAAAAGCAAATTAGCTTGACAAGTCTATTCCCATCGCGAGACACTCGGCCAGTCTGGGAAGAACGAAGCTGCGAGGTGCTGGAAACGGTCGTCGGAATAGTGAGTTCGGTGTCATGAAATCGTTGAAGAGCCGACAGCGCTGAACGCATAGCCCAAAAGCGCGCTCATGCTCTTGCTTAAAGCGAATGAACTTGTGCTCGAGTATGAGACCGTGATGAAGGCCCTGTCGCGAGACTCGCAGGATGACGAGCTGGGTATGATGCGGATCGAATTGCAAGCGCGGGCGTCTGCGCTCGATGCGGATCTGGACGAGGAGGAGCCATCGACTCAGCAGAAATCCCTTGAGTTGACAGGTTCGTCTGAGTGGTGTGCGTCCGTGGGCAAGGCTTGCTGACCGGGCAGAAAGACTGCGGCTCGGCCAAGAATGCTGTCGTATTGCAGCGAGAATGATGCTCCTGGTCGATGTGCTGGATGAGGATATTGACTCGCCGCGGATTCTCGGTCTTGTCGAATGCTTCGCCGACCAGCTAGAAGCTTGCGGTAAGAGGATCACTGTCGGATTGACCAAAAATGACCTCTAGAGGCCCGGCTGGAAGTGGGTTTGACGTGGCCATACATGGTGAGAGCTCTGCAGTGTACGACAGGAAATAGCTGTTGGCTGATCCACAAGGTCGTCGCGAGTCAAGCGCCAGTGCGATTGCGACCTCGCATGTCGGCTTTCATTAAAGGGGCTCAGTGGAAAGGCTCTGCAATGCCGCTCATCGCCGAAGCAGTGGTCGAGGAAGTCTGGCGAGACACCGACAGCGGGGAGTCCAGCAAGACTTGGCGTACGTGTGTGCTAGCGCGGGGCGGGCCAATCATTCTGTGAACAAGACTCCTAGTCCGCCCTTCTCTCACCTGACGCATGGGTGTCTACGCAATGCATGCCGCCTTCTTCGGCTCTCACACCGGTAGTCGCTTGCGACCTGTTTTCCGGAGGCCAGGCTGTCGGATGCATGCGACCGCAAGCGCTTACATGCGGATTAGGCCGCTGTATCCGACGCCCATTGCGGGTGCTACCTTCCTCTCCTTCTCACCTGTGTAGTAGCAGCCGGCAGCATGACCGCATATATATCTCGATGCACCGATATTAGGCTGCGCTACACTTCGTTCACTACGACCACGCAACACTCCAGAAGCCATGTCCACCATCACTACCACTCAGACTGCCTCGATGGCGTCGACGTCCGCCGCGGCACCCACCGTGCTCCACCTTCGCGGTAGCCAGCGGCCGGCGGTCAACGGCAAGCGAATGAATGAGACGCTGCACCATTCGTGTCAGTGGGGGTGTACCTCTGACGGTGGCATGAGTGAGTCTACGTGGCGTGATATCTCGTGTTACGCGGTCCCTTACCCCACGCGTGGGTTCGCAAGCTAAGACCAGACCGATTGGCCCTCAACGACGATGATGCCAAAGTCCGCCGGTGGTTCATCAGCGAGACGGAGAAGCTCGGGTGCAAGGTCACTGTCGACTCGTTCGGCAACATCTTCGCCGTATACAAGGGCAAGATCGACGGCCCGCCTATCGCTATGGGATCACACCTGGACACTCAGCCGACAGGGGGTCGATACGACGGGATCTTGGGGGTGCTTGCCGGGCTGGAGGTGCTGAAAGCGGTAAAGGAGTCGAAATACATACCGCATAATCCGCTGGCGGTGGTGTGCTGGACGGACGAGGAGGGATCACGGTTCGTCCCGGCTATGCTGGGAAGCGGAGTCTGGGCAGAGTACTATCCATTAGACTGGGGGTGAGTTGCGCATCGATTGACCACCCTCGTCGTTTCGCCAATGCTACGCGAGCGTGAGGCGTCTCCGTAACAGGCGGAAAGAGACCACGCTTGGCGACGATCCCGGTTCGCTGATCATCAGACACAACGTCAAAGACGTAGACGGTATCTGCGTCAAGGACGAGCTCACCCGTCATGGCTTCCTCGGCGCGACACCCTCTTCCTTCCAACACATTCCGCTCAAAGCGCACTTCGAGCTACATATCGAGCAAGGGCCCATTCTTGATATCAACGCCTCGCCTGTCGGCACCGTCTCCGGTGTACAAGCGCTTCGGTGGTTTGAGATCAAGCTCCAAGGCAGGGGCTCGCACGCCGGGACTACCCCCATGCGATATCGAATGGACCCGCTCGCCGCGTTCGGCAAGTTCGCCGCGGCCATCGAGGAGATCGCCAACGATCACGGCGGTTTATGTACGATAGGTCGAATCAACTCGGACGCCCCTCAATCGACAAATTGCATCCTGGACAACATCGTGTTCCACCTCGACACGCGGCATCACGAGGACCACAAGATCGACGAGATGGAGAAGGTCTTGCGGGCGAAGCTTGAAGAGATAGTAAGCTCTGCCCAAGGCGTGAAGGTAGAGAAGTTTGAGCGGATCGCGAACAACGCCTATGTCAAGTTTGATCCGCTGGCGGTTTCGTGCGTCGAGCAGGCATGTTCGAGCTACCCGAAACATTCGATCGTCAGCGGAGCGGGGCACGACTCGTGAGTGGGCAAGCCTGGCACAATATCCAGATGCCGAAGTCGTAACAAGAAGCAGACAAGCTGACAGGCAGCGTGCACACGGCGAAGCACTGCCCCTCGGCTATGATCTTTATCCGCTGCAAGGATGGTATCTCACACCACCCGTCGGAGTTCTCGACGGCCGAAGACATGTGAGTCATTGCAAGAGCTCTTCTTCATACCCGCCGCGGAGCTGAAGTAGTCGAGAGCTGACTCTGCAGCACTATTGGGACCCAGGCTTTGCTGGACGCAGTTCTGGCATATGACGAGAAAATCGCGAGCGCTTGAAGCCCTCTCGCAACTTGTACCAGCTCGAACCGATATGCATGCACATGCGAACAAAACGAACAACGGCTATCTACCTGCGGCCATTTCCGAGGGGAGAGCAGACGCGGATGCGCGCCGGGAAATGAGGGGTGAAAGGGGGGCGTGAAAGAAGGGGGGAGAGACGGGGCAGGCTTGGTACAGGGGCGGGATCGAAATGATTGGTAGTTTCCTGGGGCGGACGCGCAAAGACAAGCCGTCCATTCATTGCTGCTCTTTGCTCTCCCGATCCGACTGAGCTGTCCGTACCGCCGCACGAACTGTCAGAGGTCCCGAGGGAGGCACGGTGTCTCGATAACCTCGGGCGATGTCGCTCCGCTGCCCGCCATCTTTCTGACTTCGCCGCCTCGTGCTGGGCGCGTCATCGCGTCTGCTTCATTCAGCTTGGTGATTTTCGCTCCCATTTTCGCTCCCTTGTTATCCACCATGATGTCCCAGGCTCGGGTCAGTTCTGTCACCCACTCAGAGCCCGCGGTGATAGGCGTTTGTGTCTGACCCGAGATGAGCATGCCCGCCAGTGGGGTGACGAAGTCCTCCAGATCAGAAAGCCGGGAGCGAATGTATCTGCCTCGCCTGGGACCCTTCGGTATGGTAGAGACGTACACCCAGCTTGCCTCGACACCGACGGGTGGCATGACTTTAGCGATCCCCTCGTCCGAGATGTCAGATGCTTCGCAGCATTTGGACAGCAGAAATCGATGCGTGATCTCCAGCGTCGTCGCAGGAAGATGCTCTGTGTTGGAGGCAGTATAAATCTCGTGGTCGGTCAGAGACGCAGCACGCTTGAGAAGGTCACTGTTGGTTGTCCTGAAGTCGGACCCCTCGGAGAACGGCGCAGCAAGTGCCTTGGACATGGCAGCGATCTTCGCTTCGACGGTGTCGGTGTCGCCGGACGACGAGGCCTCCGCACTCAGAACGTCTTCAATGAGACAAATGAAGTAACGCTTGAACGGCTGTGGTCCCTTGGAGCGGCTGGAAGTGGGACTTCCATTCACGCTCGTCTCGTCAGTCGTGTTCATGGTGTTAGCAATTAGTCTTGAAGGTGGCTGTCACCGCACAGGTGATGGTAGGTGGACTTGCGAGGTGGACGTCAACAATGCGCTGTCTGGCGTAGTATGATGAACGTCCCCAATGATAGCCTGCATCGCGCTATTCGCCCCAAGGACGAAGGCTTGAGAAACCGCTGGTTCGCAACAAAGGGTTTGCACGTCATCTATCGCAGAGTGTGCGGCCACGAGAAAGGAAGGACACCCGCGCTGTCGTCACCACGATTGTTGTTGCCGCCTAAATGATCAGCCAGCTCGCTCTACACTTGCCTATTGTAAAGCACTTATTGGACAGTGTCAAATGGTCCGGGTCCCGGCAAGCAGAACAGTCGAACATCGCCAGGGGCCTGAATTGTGAAAGCATGATCGATCGCTCGTGCATATAAGGTCTACTGCAATCGCAATGCTGTTCGATGCTCGACACTGACTGAAGTTGGAATGCCGTCTGGACCCGCCAGATGCCTACGTCCCACGCTCCCGTACTCGGTGCATGTGCTGTCTGACATTCATTTCACACTTTCTTCCTTCTTCCACACTGCGTGATATCTGACCGACGATTCACCCAAAGTCAAACCTAAGTCTCCTCACATTTGGAGAGACTTACCGAACCTTCGGCAGAGAGCACATCGGCTACAAACATTTTCTCCAAGGGGATGTGTCCAACTTCACCCGTCTCGCGCTTCTGAATCAAGAACTGGTGGTATGGTTCCAGGCGCCGTAGATCCTCCTGCAGCTGCTCTGCCTGGCTCTTCAGACTCTTGCAAAAGCCTTGAGTCTCCACCAGGTTCCATCCTCGTGCATCAGCTTTCTCGGTCTCCTTTGCAAGAGTGTCGTCCACTTGCCGGAGGATGGGGTCGAAGCGAGACACAAACAGCTCGACAGCAGCGTCTGTGATCGATGGACGAGCGGTTGACGCGGGAACTGGATCTTCTGCCTCATACGCAGCGAGAATCCGTCTCGTGACTTCTCTCACAGCCTTTTCGACCGGTTCCGTAGTTGGGTTGGCAGACTTTGGGCCGATCTCGGTGTGATGCCCAACCTCGGTCAGGTAGCCTCGGCCTTGTGCGACGACTTGTTGCAGACCAAAGAGGTGCATGTCGCCGATCCCCCCAATGTCCTGGCCGAGGAGCGTTTCATCAAAGGCGGTAGGGTACTCTGTAAGTCGATGTATCGACGCCAGAAAACTGGCAAAGCCGCGTTGGTCCCAGGTATAGTTTTCGGGATCCGACAAACTCTCGACCTCCTCTGCGAGAACCTTTGTGATTGCGTTCGAAACCATCTGCGCATCTGGGGCGATTGATGGGATTGCGGCCAGGTCATTGAGTAGCGAAAAGTACCAGAATTTTCGATAACTCGGCGTCGTATTGGCTGTGATGGCCCCGGCTGACTGCGAAGAAGTATCAGCAGGGGTCGAGTCGGTTCTGGATGCCTCAAACATGCTGTCGGATATTGAACTCATTCAGAGGTCGATTACAACGCTTGCGGGCTGGTTGAAAAGCAATTCGGGCGGAAGGTGTTCACACCATGCAGCTCGCTGTTCACACTATGTAGCTCACGAATTGTGCACAAGGGGTCTAGCCAGCCGTAGCGCGAGGCTGTGAGCCGCCTTCGCCCCTTGGGTGAGAGCTCCACTGAGTGGAGTTGCCTGAGAAAGGAGGTCACGAGAAATGACTTTGTGTGGCAGCCCAAGGAGAGGACACACGATGACAAAACCCTTATGATGCAGACTTGTATGCGCACGCGCCTCACACGAGGCGAGCGAAGCATCGCACTCTACGGTAAGCTGCACGTGGGATCCTGGCAAGGCTGCGAGCCAGTACAGCAGGATCCCGTTCGTGCACACTTTGACATCACCGTACCAGTAAGATCGCCTCCCGAGAATATTAGGATTGTTCCTCTGAGATGGGACCGCCGCGCACTTGTGCCTTTCCGGTCTGCCCGGTGCTTCCCTCTTCGTAAGACCTTTGGCCCTCCAGCCAAGCGTTGCAAACATTTCGCGATTGCTGTTCGTAGCTCAAGTTTGCTGATTTGGCGTGCGTGAATTGGTCGCGGAACGCAACGGAATGCCACCACACTCGATCGGGCCTCGTCTCCGATTTATGGTTGAACATTGTCTCCAATGTGACCACATCCGTCGGATCGGCGTTGTGACGAGCTGAGAGAAAGTCGTCGTAGTCCTGGAGGTGCCTGGTACGAGCCAGGAGACGATCGACCTCCGACTCCACGTAATCTTGCCAGGCAAGCTGACCGGAAAAGTACTCCCAAGTGATAGGGCAGTGGTTGCGCTTCGGCTCGGTCCCGCCCTCCATTTTTGCCTTGCGCCCCGTCTCGTGCTCAGTCTCGTGCTCCTCTTGGGTCTCGTTCGTCACTGGAGCGAGCAGATAAGCCCCGAGAGAGAACACCTCGCCCAAGTGCGAGGCCACGACCCGATACGCCAAGTCATGTAAAGAGGTCCGCTCGGCGTCATTGCGCCAATCTGCGCGAGCCTGGAAATCCTCCAATCGCTCCCTTGCAGCCCTGCGCGTGGCATCGCACCACGCGCGCTTGGACTGCTTCCAGGCTTGTGACTGCACCAGGTCGTAGGCGTTCGAGATCTCCCGCTCTTGCCGCGCCTGGGCGAGTATCGTTTGGGCCTCGTTGCATTCCTTATCCATGCCTGGTATCGTGTAGGGCGTGCCACCTTCGGCTACATTCGACAGGATCTGACTCATCAGCTGGCAGGGGTCGGAGATGAGTGCCCTGTAGCTCTGGAGGCGTTCTTGTGCGTCGCGTAGAACCTGAGTCCGACGCGTATCGTCCCGGATGTCTTTCACGAGCTTGTCCAGGAGCTCTCGCTCCAGTAACATGTGAAGTTCGCGGGGCTCACTCGCTGTCGAGCGGTCAACGTACGCATCAAGGCTGCCGTGAAGTCGGTCGAGCACTGCCTGGTGAAAAGTCAACATCAGGGCTTGCTCGCGCGTCGGATTGCTCGAACATGCATCGGGAGGGAAACACCAGAAATGCTCATTTCTGGATCCTGGCTCACTTGGCATTACGCGTTGGTAATATAGTTGCCGAAGAAAGCTGCGAGAGGGAGAGAGAGAATATTGCAAGTCAAAGAGCGTTCAAAGCCAGTCGCGAGGGTCCTTGGGGTAAGCACGTCCCCTCGAGCGCGAACCTGTCGTTGATTTCTCGCCCGTGTCTAGGAGGAAGAAAGGATGCACGGCGCAACAGGGATGTCCTTTCCAGGCCAAGTGTCCGAAGACAAGGGATTGTGCATGAGGTCATCGCCACGACTCTCAACTCGGGAGGGATGGGGCTACTACAAGCAGTGCGGGGTCGATTAAGTCAGGCGGGGTTCTGCGGGGTAGACTGGAGCGTGCTTGCGAGGGGTTTGGAGGATGCGGCCCATTATCGAGCTATGACCACTCGAGCTCATCTTCAGGCCAGCATGATGATGTTCAGGCAGTCAAAAACCCTGAACGGTGGTGCATCGAGCAGGGGCGTGACCTCCTGGGGCACAGCCATGGTCTGTCCCCGCACTTTCTTTCTTCGTCCGCCTGCACACTTATCTAGGTAAAGGTACGTACGAGGACGAAGAGGGCACCTCTCATGTTCTGTCCTGGGTGAGGGCACGGGATCTGAGCTCGTATTGCTTTTGCCACTCTCTCCGGGCAGCCGTCACATTCCGCGACTGTTCCTTCTGGATCCGTGCTGCATCTTCGTTTTCATGTACCTCCTCGCGGAACGTCAAGTTTTCGAGGTATTCGCGATCGGGCTTGAGGTCCGACCTAGCTCTGAACATCGTCTCCATCGTTGGCGCTTCGTCTCGCAGCGCACCGAGCGGAGCCGAGAGTCAAACCTCGTACTCTTCGAGGAGGTGGAGACGGAGCAGCAGGCGCTCAGCTTCCGACTCGACGTAGGTCTGCCAGCTCGGCTGGCTGGCCAACCCGATCCCAGGTGACCCGGGAGCCGTCCACGTGCCTCGAGGAGGCGAGCAAGTATTTCCCCAGAGAGAGCACCTCGTCCAGGTGGGACGCCACCACCCGAAGAGCCAAGTCGTAGAGAGACGCCCTTGCAGCCTGATCGAGCGGGTTGCTGAGGCTTTCGAGATGCGCCAAACGCTCTTTGCCGGCCTGTGATGCTTCCTCTCTCCAGCCGAGTCGCGAGTCGCCCCAAGTGCGCGAGGCGAGAAATGCCTCAAAAGTCGATACGTGCTCTTCAGGGCTCGCTTTCGCGATGATCGTCTGGGCCTCACTGCACAGATTCTCCAAGCCGACAAGGACTGGGCCTTTGGGCCTGGATGCTGACTCGGGCTCAAGTTCTTTTTCGAAGCTCGCGCGCAGCAGGTTGTCTGGGTCCGTGACAGTCGCTCTGCAGTCCCGCAGGTACGAATGTTCCGATGTTCCTGAGAGAACGACCCGGCTCGTGGACGTCGTTCATGAGCTTCACCGTCTGCTCTTTCTTCAGGACCTCGCGGATGACCGCTGAGTCGCGCTCCGAGGGATCGTGTGACCTATTCAGCTCGAGGCTGCGATGAATGGTGTCGAGGACCGCCGTGTGAAACGCGGTGATTGTGTTTTCCTCTCGTTCGGGATCGTGAGAGACCGAGCGAGGGTCCAGGAGGTACGGGTCTGAGTGATCGACTGCGTTCATGGGTGAAACAGGTGCTCGACGCAACAAGAGGGGTAGGGAGAGTAGGACGGCTGGCTGTGACCGGGCACAGGTGGAAAGAGCTTATGGGCACATGAGGGGGCTGTTATCGCATGCAACAGGCGTGCAGGTCCGACCTTGGCGCCCACGCCCTCCTGCCCGTTCCCTCCGACGGCCAAAGGATGTACGCATCGAAGCATTGAAGCGTGTTCGGGGTCGGGTAGCCACATACAATGGATTGCGATGAGGTCATGACCAGACCGGCCCATTGGTTGGTTAGCTTCTCTCTTACATATTGCAGGCAAGCATGCCGAGTTGACTCGGTGGACTACGTCTCGGCAGTCCTTGTCTCATCGCTGACACACGCGCGCAGTACACTCCACGTGCCAAATGCATCGTATATATGTATGGGCCCCGAGAGTCAAGTGCCATCCGAGACTACCGTATTGTCCTTGTAGCGCGCCTACAATAGCATGTCCGCCTCGTTCACGTTCGTGAGACCAGGCAGGCCGTGCGCGAGACCAGCCCCTAATTCGCCGGCGGGTGTCTCTCCCCTCCATGTCCGCCCGAGCTGCCCCCAGCCCCTGCACCATCCGAGTACATACTCTGCACCCTGCTCCTCCCTCCCTCCTCGCTTCCTCCCCCTACCGATCCACCGCCCATGGACCCCGGTCCGCCGTACATATTCGGCGGGGCGAGCCACCCCATGCCCATCCCTCCTGGCGCGGGCGATCCCGCTCCGGGCGTGCCCCACGGCATGGACGGCGGCATGCCCGGCCACTGGGGGTACGGCTGCGGCGAGCCGGGGTAGAAGTTGCCGAACTGCGGCATGCTCGGGCTGGGGCTCATCCCGCCGTGCTGCATCCCTCCGGGTCCGCCATGAGTACCTGCGGGCGATGCAGGCCGGTCGGGCGACTGCGCTCCGCCAGCTTGCGATCCGCCCGCTTGCGACATCATCATGGTGTGTTGGTATGCGTACTGGGCCGCCATCATCGCTTGTTGTTGGGCATACGGGTTGTACGCGGACTGGTAAGGCTGCAATCAGCACCGGTTTCATCTGATCCATCGTGCTAAAACTCACATTGTACCCGCCCATCTGCGGCATCCCCGGCATGCCCATCATCCCCGGCGACGGCATCCCATATCCACCTCCATAACCGCCAAACATGCCCGGCTGGCCTTGTCCCGATGCGCCTTGCTCTCCCCCGCCAAAGCGACTCATATGCTCCATCTGCTGCCTCTGCAGCTTTTCAATCTCGCGCTGGCGCTCCTCCTGCCCGTCAGCAATGGTACTAGTGACACACTGAACTCACCGCGAGCCGCTTCTCCCTCTCCCGATCCGTCAACGTCGCTCCAATGCCCCCAGCGCCCTTCCGATCCCTCTCATGCTGCGCCACCGCGCCCAACAAGCCCGCACTAGGCGGTGGGGGCTTGCTCGGGACATTGATCAGACTACTGCCCAGCTCCCGCGCCGTCTCCTCCTGCCGCTTCGCCGACCGATCCTCTTTATCCTGCATCCCCGCCTGCAGCAGTCCATGCGGCGCAAACGCCTTGGTGAGCTGCACGTTCGGCTCTTCCAGGTCGACAAACTTGCCCGACTTGGGCACGTCCATCCCATGCTCGGCCGAAAAGTTGGCATTCCACAACGTCTGCCTCGTGGCGGGCGCTGAGGGCGCGGGACCCGGCGGAGTCTGGTTGTGCGCTCGGGAGGGCTGGGCTGGGAGGTTGCGGTGCAGCGCAGCGGGCGAGTTGGACCGCGGCCGATCGGGCACGCCGGAGAAGGTCGAGTACGTCGAGTGGCCGCGCTGCTGCTGCTGCTGCGGGTAGGTATCGCGCTCATACCCTGACTCCCTGGAGGCGCCGGGTCCAGCTGCACCCGTACCCGCATCGGCGGTGCCATTGCCATTGCCGTTGATCCGCGGCACAGGCGGCAGCGCCCTCGTCTGCGAAGCCATCCTCTGCGGGTGCTGCGCGCTTTGACCGCTAGGTCCTTTTCCCGGCTGTCCCGACTGTCCAGCCGGCCCCGCCTGAGAGCGCCGCTCTGCGACCGGACTATCCGCATCACCGTCCCGCTCTTCCTCATCCTCCTCATCCTCACTATCGCTCCACCCGCCGGCCTGCCTCGGTTCCGCCCGCTTCCCACCCCCTGGAACATTCATCGCCCGCTTTTGCTCCGTCTCCGCCATCTCCGCTTTAGCCCTCCGTTCCGCCGCGGCCCGACTCGGCGCAAAGCTCGAGCGCATCTGCTCTTCCTCCGCCTTGGCCTTCTCATCCGCCGCATTCACCGGCGGGATCGGCATCGGTTTCTTCTCCGGCGAGGGACGCTCCGCGTAGGCCAGATATTGCGTCGCGTCCTCGGCGAGATCCGCGTTAGTCGCCGAAGTCGGCAAGCGGGTCTTGGCCACCTCTGAGCCAGACGCAGCTGCTTGACTTGCTCCATGAGCCCCTTCAACGACTCCGTCTCCCTCGGGCGTATCGTCCGAGATCGATTCCATGCGCCTCGACCCGCTACTGCTCTTCTTCGGTGGGGGCGGCGCGCGCGCACCGGACGGCTTCCGGCCCAATGGTTGGTTCTGGCTCGAACCCTGATTGGGCGGTGAGACCGAAATGGGCTTGTCAAACTGCGTGATGATGCGCGGACGCTCAGGCGAGGGTGACTTGCGAGGCGGCGCGGAAGTCGCAGATAAACGACTGGACGGCGCAATCGTCGTAGCGCTCGCGGGCACAGGCTCTTCGACCATGTTCATCAGGTACAGCGCGGCCGGCTCATCCTGCAATGAAGCAGTGGACGGGTCGACTGAGCCGCGTCGTGGTGACGGCTGCGCAACAGGTTGCTGCTGAGAGGGCATCGTGGCGGCCGTGCCGCTCCCCTTGTGCGGGCTGACGGGTGACGTGACAGCGGCCGCGAGTACCGGAGGCACTCCTTGCGCCGGGTGTGCCTGCTGCGCAGCGTTGGGCGAGCGCGAAGTGAGCGTGTCGAACGCTTGCTTTCTCGCGTCCTCGGACGCCGAGCTGCGCTGTCGCGTGGGTGCTTGCGCCTGCGACTGCGTCTGCGCGGGCAGATCAGGCAGGTCTCGCTCCTGCTGGTTCTGGCTCTGCGGCTGGCCGATGGTCGAGCCGCTGTCCGTGAGCGCCGTGGGCGGGAGGGGGAACACCGGCTGGATCTTGTCCGCCACGCCGGGTGTCACTCCCGGCGTGG
>CAUG01000306.1:24085-91386 GCA_000442785.1 Papiliotrema flavescens NRRL Y-50378
TCAGGCATGATCAACGCCCAACCCGAGTCTCGAAGCCGCCCCTCGATCGACACCAGCTCCCCACCAATGCGGCCTACGACCTTCATGAGATTGCTCTGCGACATGACTTCGAGGCGCTCGGGGAAGACGGCGTAGCTGCGATCAGCGCGATCCTTGCGTGATTCTTCCCTCAATGCCACAGCGAAACGGCACACTCACGCCTGCGTCACATCCGTGATGGTCAAGACCGCGACGCTCGTCTTGTTCTTGACCGTCCTGGGCTCGAGGTAAAAGCTCGCCATGCTGACGCCGGTGTTTGGCTCCTGCACCACCTCCTTCTCCTTCTCGCCAAAGCCAAAGATGCTCCTCCGCCTGCTCTTCTTCTCGTCCGCCGCGCTGTCCTCTGACGCGCGAGCCACCGCATTCGGATTATGAAGGACCACCCAGAGCCGCTTCCAGTCCGTGCCGCCCATGACGCGGACGCGGACCCAGCCCTCCATCCGACCCTTCTGTAGCTCCATCTTGGGCTCGCGCCCTCCGTCCTTTATGAGGTGCCCGGTGTATATTTCTTCGAGGCGCGCGCGCTCCCACGCCGCAAGGCGCAGGCCCGTCGTCCACCGCGCGAGGTCCCGCTCGGACGGACACGAGAACAGCAGCCGATTCGAGCCGGCCGTGTTGAGCGAAAAGACGAAGTGGTGCGGATGCGAGTTGGGGCGGTGCGGCGGGGGAGGCAACGGCGCAAGCAGCTCGAGCGACGAGTCGGTAATGTTGAAATATGTCGGCGGTACTTTCTCACCCTTGGCCGCAGCGGCCCGGGTCTCCTTCATCGACCACATCGCTGCGGTCAGTCGCGGTCTACCCTCGAAGAGCATGGCCGAGCGACTTACAGAGTGAGATACCCGAAAGCTGTAGCCAGATCCCATCCCAGTCGTTGCTCGCGCTGCCCGGTTGCCCCTGCCTACACATTAGCCATGCACGACTGCACAGCCAAGTAGGCCAACTGGATCTACTCACTTCGGCTGGCCGCCCGCACTGGTCCGCGCGAGAATCATCTCCAACTCGGGAGGACTCGCGACGTAAGTCTTCTGCGGCTGGGCCGCAATGAGGTCTACGACCGCATCAAACTGCTTTACCGAGGGCACGTTGGCGCCGTCGCCAGACCGTTTGCTTATATTGCCCATGGATGGCGAGCCCGACATCGTCTCCTTCTCGACGGGCGGGGGCGAGCGAGCGTTGCTGTGACCGTTGCCACGGGCGAGCTGGTCGAGCGGCATCGAGCTCGAGCGGGGCATGCCTGTCTGTCCACCTTGACTCTGACTACCTTGCACACTCTGCCTGTTCTGCGCCTGCGTTTGCTCTCCCGCCTTATCCTGCTGCGCATTGAGGAACCCGCGATAAGGGTGCGTCTCCGGCACGTTCGGATTCCCAGTCCCGCTGCCCATCTGGCTCTGGCGCGGATTGCCAAAGCCCATCGACTGCGACTTCGGCAAGCCCGACCTGTCGCCTGGCGGCGCATCAAAGTCGGCCGGGGGCCGCTGTGTGCCCGGTTGCGGGGACGATACTACCCGGCCCCCGCTGATCCCATTCCCTTGGGCATGCGCCGGAGGAGGGTTCAACACGGGCGAGCCGGATCCGTCCGGCCGTCCCGGGTGGGCGAACGGCGCGGACACACCACCGCGATTGTAGTCGCCCTGTCCCTGCGCTGGGCCTTGCTGGCCCAACGGCGAAGACGTGCGTGGGACAGAATACTGCCCCAGCGGAGGCGTATGGCTCGACTGCGGCCGGGGAAAGCGGTCGGACATGTGCGGGTTGCCTGGGTTATTGGGCATCGCGGTAGGGGGGATGAAGGACGGTTCGGGCCTGGCCTGCTGGTTTGGCGGGATCGGCGGGGACGAGAGGTTGGAGCCTTGATGCAGGTGTGGTGCTTGGCCCGAGAACGAGGCTCGCGCTCGATCTCGATCCCGATGCTGCGATCAGCCCACATCGGAACGTTGCCTACCTGCTCGCCCGACTCGGACCCGAGCCGGTCGCATGAAGTAGGAGAATAAGAGTCAATATACTCACACCCTGCATCTGCCCCTGCGCCAGCTTCTCCCGCTCCTTCTCCTCCTTCTCAATCCGCTCCTTCTCCTTGTCCTTCTTGCCTCCGAGCCCGAAGAACCCGCTCCGCCGCTTCTCAGACCGCGACGAGACGCTCTCGGTCGTACCATTCGTGCCGATCCGGGCGAGGTCGTTCGGGGAGGCCTGCATGTGGCCGTTAGGTGGCTGAAGCTGCTGCTGCCCGCGATATGACCCCTGGCCCGAGCCAGAGCCCGACTGCGATTGCGGCGGGCGCGCGGCGTACTGCTGGGTCTGTTGGTATTGCTGCTGCTGCTGCTGCTGGGGGTGATATGTCGATGCGGGCGGGGGAGGGGGCGGGGCGAGGGGAGAGATCGTCGGCGGGGTGGACTTGCGCTTGAAGATGGTCATGGTGGACAGAGCACTGTCTGCTTATTCCTACGACCGAGGCAGCGGTGACCGAGTCGGGCGGGGACCGCAGAGGCGCACGGGGGGCAGCGGGAGGGAAGGAAGTGTCGATGAAACGTGTGATGGGCGCAGTTGATGCACAGGTGAATCAGAGCGAAACGAGCAGAGCCAAATGGTCGCCGAGGAGCGTTTACCGGTTGAACCCAAGATCACACCAAAATGCGAAGACCACGACAGCAACGGCGATATGAGTTGATGACCCCGCTAGCAAATGATCGACCGCAGCACCACTCCCTTCCTCCCCCTGGACACATGCTTTGCATCCTGCTCGATCGGTGGGTGAGGGGGCCATAGGGCACCATATGGCCGCACCGCCTCGAACCGCCCGAAGCGGCCATCTCCGCCAGCCAGTATGATCTCATCGCTGCAATGGCTAGATATGTTCTCAGGGGCGGTGCAGCGCGACGGTTCGCTTCCTATCCACACCCTTGCTGGTAACCCAGATTGCAAGGCGTAATGTCCATTCGGCATGACATGCGATGTGAGAGTATCAATGATATGTAGTGGAAGTTTCAGTCGGCAGACATCAAAAGCTACTGCAGCTGCAAGGGTCGTGTGTCGGTGTGCGCTCATCAGGGCATCAAGTAAGTACGTCCTCGTTCATGCGCTCCTTCGCCCCGCCGCCTCTTCATCAATCGCGTCACCCATGCTGCCTCCGTACGCGTCAACGGTCCAAACCGCGCTTAAACGAGCAGAGCGCCAGCAACGACAGCGACGACCGACACGAAGCCAGCGACCATTGGGCCGAAGCTCGGGCCAGAGTACTGGGCGTGGGCAGCGCCAGACTTTGAGGCCGAGGCGCCCGATCCAGCAGCCGACGCAGTGCCGGATGCCCCAGCGCTGCCAGTGGCCTTGGAGCCCGAGGCGGAAGCGCCGGATCCGGATGAAGCCGATCCCGTGGCAGAGGCCGACGAGCCCGAGGCAGAGGCAGAGCCGGACGACGCGCCGGACGCGGTGATGCCGGCGGCAGCGGCGCCGTAGTTGATGCCAGAGTAGGTGATGCAGTTGGACGACGCCGGGATGGAGTACGGGGTCGAGGGCGTGACGGTCTCACCGACGGTCCAGAGAGCAGTGGCGCCGTCGGGCGAGGTGTACGTGCCGGTGTATCGCTGGGCAAAGGTTGAAATCGAACCTCCGGGCTGCGGGTACCATCCGGGCGGGTAAGCGGCATCGGCATCGCACTCGGTGAACGAGTTGTCGGTGTAGTCTCCGGGCATGACCCAGTTGCAGCCCATCTCGTCGAGCGTGTGCTGGCACTGCTCGGCCGCAGTGACGTTGGCCTCCTGGTTGATGCAAATTCGTAGACAGAACATGTTGTACGACATGTAGCTGCTGTTAGCATGGTCCTTTCGCCTCGACGCGCAACTTACTTCATCCACTCCTCGTACGACACATCCGAGCCGGTCGCGTTGGTGGTGACGTTTCCGCCGACGGGGTTACCGTCGCCGGTGGCGCCGTGCGGGTCGAGCTCTCCTCCCTCGTCGTTGGCGGCGATGTTGAGCTTGGTCAGGTCACCCAGACCCTGGATCTGCCAGTACATGGGCGTCTTGACAAAGTGCACGGCGGTGAAGGTGCCCTCGGGAATGAGACGGGCGTCATTTCGCGGCTGAGTGCACCAGGCGACCTCGTACGCCTCGGTGTTGCCGATGACCGAGTTGGGCTCGGGCGGGGCGAACAGGCAGCTGCACGTCAGCGACGCGTGACGTACATATCACACAGTAGTACGCACAAATCGTCGATCGAGTTGAGCGAGATGAGTCGCGACATCGAGGTCTGGTTGACCGACGTGCCCATGATGGCGGCGGTCGGGTCTGGGGTTTAGTCTGACGACAATTTACGCGAAACATCTCGCAGATGACTTACTGGTCACACCCATGGTACCCGTGGCGGTGACCTGGGCCTGTGCCACACCAGCCATGAGGGCGGCGACGGCAACGACGTTGGCGAACATCGTGATGGTGGATTAGTGGGGGGTTGGGAGTCTACGTTGTCAGCAAGAATGAAGCTTGATCGATCGGCCGCGTGCTCTTCAGGCCTGTCTCCTCTGATCGCTCCATACGTGCCCAGAAGAGCAGTATTCGCTCTACCGTCGCTCATCCCCTACTCCATTGACCAATGCCGATCCGCGGTCCACGATCGCGACGCGACTCACAAAGGAATGGGACTATTAATACGCGGATCGGTTGGCCGTTCTGAGCTATTCGATCGTCAGTGTCGATCGCGAGTCGGGCAAGGAAGAGGGTGAGAAAGAGGTAACGAGTGTTGATGAAGACGAGATGAAAGATGGAAGGTGAATGAGAGTCGATGAGCAGGTGGATGGAGTGGTGGTGGTGGTGGTAGTACTAGTGGATGTTTGAAAAAGGCGGTGCCGTGTTACGCGCAAGGGGTCAGTGGGTAGTAGTGTCTACATGCACACCAGCACAGACCAACAAGCTATTTCTGGAACAGGGGGATCCGCGCACAGGCCGGCTCAGGGTCATCTGGCCTAGGCTGGGGCTTGAAGCGCCTCGGACTTCCCGCCTCGCCACTCGAATCGCCGACAACACGGCGTGTTTCAGGGTGAGACTACCTGCTGCCTTGCGCCCGGGCGTGACGCTATTTTGGGAGCGCAGTCAACACACACACTCGCCGGCAATCCAAATGTCATCACGCTAATAACATGCTGGCAGCAGGTGACGTCGGGGGTAGGAGAAAGGGAATTCAATTGCGCAGCGGAGAGGACTAGGGCGGAACAGAAGGACCCGCCGACGCGTCGGCGTAGATCACGAATGCATGCATATAGCCCGGCTTCTTCGGCACGATGCAATACTACTCGCACTCTAAGCAACCGGTGTATTGTTTCAAGGCCATCGCATCGCCTAGTCAGTGCTCTGCTTGTACACGATCCACCTCGAGAACAGTGCTCGTGGTGTCTCGGCCCAGTCAGGAAGCTCCCTGTTTCTTAGTAGAGCATCCGAGGAAATCAGCGTCACAGTCAGCACCGTGAGCGCGGCAAAAATCACGCCGGGGACGGGATGCGACGAAACGCACAACAACCAACGACGAAACGTGCTGGCTGCTGCGATGACTGGGTACGCGTTTCACGAAAGGCTTTCAGGTGCGCGATGCTGGATGGATGTTGACATGTGTATGATTATAGCCGCCCTGTGCTATTCTGGAGCACAGCGCATCTATCTGCGGGCCTGCATGGCAGCGTGTTGACTGTGTTTGCAACTCTATGCACGTTACAGGCCGTCGACTTGCATGGATGATCGGTCGAGCGGGTCGGCTTGGGTCCACAGCCGCAGATTTGTATCACAGCCTTCCTTTGTGCGTCAGATCAAATGCCTGGTGCATACCTGTTCTGTATGTGTCCCGGCGTGGCTGATAATTACTCGTACGCGTGTCGAACTCTACAACGGAAGAGGTACTTCTTTTCATCCGCTTCAATACTCATGGACATGATCATGGCATGTTACGCGTATGGTCAATCCACTTAACCTTCACGACCGCCGACTTCCTTTGCCTGTGCATTCTTTCAGGCAGAGCACGTTTGGTAAGCCCTCTGACCGTACGCTAGCATATATAGACCCCTACACCCTTGCGGCTAAGCGGAGCAACCTCCCCCATTCCCTCCCTCAGCTTGGATTCACCCACAATGACACCCGCAGTGACGCCCACATCCACGCCTGACACTCAGTGTTGCACCGCTCCACCCGACAACAGCGCCACCCCATCATGCCACCACTGCGACCACTTGAGCACAGCATGGGCGACTCCGATCGTGCCGTCTTTTTCGGGCTACGTGCACGACCTCGTCCGACAGCAGTGTCGTTCGACAATCGGAGACAAGTTCCTGTCCGGAAGCACCAATGACACCCGCTTAGGCATCTGCGCCCTGCTGGACAATACCTTCCGAGAACTCCTGACGGACGATGGAACGGCGCTACGACGGGCCCAAGAGAATGCGCGCTCGTACACGTATTACCCCCAGCAGCGGGAGCCTCTCCACATGGAGCGGACTCTCTCGCCCGATCAGATCGTGACTCGCTATGTGCTGAGCGAGCTGGACGAGTTCCTGGAGCAGGCCGACGATCTCATCGCCCGGCCCCGCCTCTCATGCAACCATCCCAAGGGATGGGAAGCTCTCATCGACGATCCCTCGTGGCGCAAAGAAATGTTCCAGCGCGTGGACGATGCAGGGAGACTTTCGCGAGAGCTGCGGCAGTTCTACATTGACACATGCGGATTCCACAGGTCGGCAAGCACCGTTGGTCTGACTACGATGGACGACTGGCGTGCAAAGAAAAATCTGGAATCGGACTTGAAGAAGACCAGGCGCGAACTGAAAAGACTGCGACGCGAGGCCGCAAGTGATCCCTCCCGCTCGAAGAATGCCAGGTCGAGTGCCGCAACTGCCGCCCAGCCAAGCCAAAACTGCTCTGCTGACTCCGATGCGAGCGGTCTGAGACGGAGTTTGGCAGATGACCCGTCCCGATGGAAGACTGCCAGGCCCAACCCCACGACCGCAGCGAAACGCAGCCGAGCCAGCTCTCCTACAGCGACTGCGAGCGACATGCCATACTCAGCAGATGGAGAAGTCGATACCTCAATGCTCACCACTTCGACCATTGATGCGCAGAGGTCTCAGGAACACATGTCGGACGACCAGCCCACCGCCGAGCCGAAGACAACCATTACCGCCGCCCCCAGGCAGACCACTGGCTACCCTTCCAGCACCGGATCCTTCAGCAGCATCCCCGTGGCGACCATGGCATGACGTCCTCGGCCTCGGTGCCTTTTTCCCCTCGCTCAGTGCTTCGCTCCTACCCCTCACCCTGTAGTATGTCTTTCGCAGCCTGCGTTCCTTCTCACCTCCGGGCTGTCCCGCTCCCGCTTGACACTTACATGCACCTACCATGACTTCGCACGCCTCCCTCTGGATCTTGCCCACTGCAGATGCAGAGGGGAGCCTCATGCGTGTAGGCCCACAATGTATTCATGCTACAAGTACCGTAGAAACCTCAGGGCGGTATGACATGACACCCGACCAAGTGCTCGTGGCATGCTCCAGTCGTGTTTGGCCAACTAAAGGGACATCAAAGGAAATGAAGAGACACTGTGGCAAAAGAGCTCTCATCTGACACCTGACACCTGACGCACCTGAACGTTGATGGGGCGTGCGAATCATCCTTTCACGGGCATACCCGTGCCGTGGAGCAGTTTTCGAAGGAGAAGGCAGCATCGTCCGTCCTGGACTACATACAACCACTCGAAGTTATCCCCCTCACCGTTTCCCCGACAAGAGGTTGATAGTACTTATTTCTGCCCGTTCTGACTTGACCGCCGCCAACCACGGCAATGGACGGTTCCAGAATCTCATTGACGAGCTCGATGGAGATCATCGACCCAGACGAGCAAAACGAGAGCTCGTCTGAGCTGGATGCGAGCTGGTACGACGTTGGCCGCGCTGGAGGCTCTTCCCCGATGGGGCACACCAGAGCAAACAGTCCTCAACCCTCGCACAGCAATGGAATGCTTGCACCCAGGCCCAGCTACGCGAACTACCTGCACCATCGTCTTCGGGAGCTGCTGATGGTGGATGACCCCGACAGCGACGGCATCAACGCCTTTACACTCTCGCAGCGCATCTCTCACGTGCTCCGCGTGGAGCTTGCGAGCCTGCTTTGGAAGGCAGCCGGGATTGAGCTACAGCGCCACGAAGCAGAGGCCACCTACTGCAGCGGTGGGTTCATTGCTCATCAGAAATGGTTTCAGGAGACGGACAGAGCAGCTCCTCAGACTTTGCGGCAATCCGCGTACCAGCTGACTGTCGAGCAGCTGCGCGGAGTGACCGAGCAGGCCGAGAAGATCTTGAGTGAAGCGCACACTAAAGGCCCGTCCGCGGGATGGGAGGTTCTGGCGGCCAGCCCTCAATGGAAACACGACGTCGACGAGGCCGTTCGAACGCTCCTGTTTCACTCGAGATGGCTTGACGACTTCCACAGGAAGACCAACTACTACCGCCCGAGCGGCATGTACGACAATTTCGGAGGTTTCACGATGGACGATCTCTTTGCTTGCTCGAGAGAGCGGAAGGGACAATGCCAAGAGGAGATGAAAGCGGGCAGACATCTCTGGGCGGCCATCGACGAAAGGCTGAATGGGTCGTCTGAGCGTCCGGTCCTTGCACCGCCTCTGTCCGCTACAGATAGGAGGCAGAGGGTGACGGGGTGGCTTGACTCATTGTAGTAAGATGGCGAGATCTTCACTGCGCAAAGCGTCTGAGTCTTGCAACTGGAAGACAGAAAACAGGGTTTCGGTATCATGCATCATGGTCGACAGAGGCGTTGGCGGAGACGATGCCATCCATCGAACACCGATAGTGTTGCACGAGAGCTCCATCCGGACAGTGATGACCTTGCCGGATGACAAAGCGGCAACGTGGGGAATGACGCACGAACGTGTGCAGGGTATGCCTCACACCTTTGAAGTTTTCATCCTTTGATAGCGGGCCCTGAGGGTGGAGCTCATGGAAGGAGCAGGTGTAGCAATGTCCATGAGCTCTGGACTATTAAGCTGCCTCTGATCTCGCCCGACTGCCCCCTCGCCACCAACTCGCACCTTGCGCCAGGCTCCCCCACTGCATTCGAGTTCAACTCAGTCGGCTACACATTCCAACACGCATACTGCAGTCATCATAGCTATGCCGCGCAACCAGGCCAGCACCAATCGTGCTTCCAGTTCTGGATCACTCTCCCAAGAACGTGCCAAGATTAAAGAGCTCCATCGCGCCGTGCTCTGCCGCGTGCAGCGAGATCTGGAGCAAGTGCAGCTCAGCGGGTCAGTCAACCAAGACGCAGAGACCATCCAAGGCGTATTGACGGACTGTCTGACTCACGCCTTCGCGATCGGCATCCCCGCGGGGGATGAGCGTAAATATCGCCGCGCAAAGCTGCTCTACGACCTGTCAGAGAGTGAAAGCCTTTGCAGGAGAATGGGCGACGAAGATCCGGCCGTCTTGATTTCTGGCCTTCTTGGGGACGACGAGGCAAAGCTAAAGGCTGCGGACACCTCCAGGTATACCGGGATGAAGTCTGTCCGTGACTCGGCCTGGGGCATCATCACGGCCGCCCGGGGGCAGCGCCACGACGAAACATGCAGACCTCAGGAGGTACAAGTAACCAGTGCTTGGCAGAGTGTCAAGAAGTCTTTCCGAGAAACCGCCAGGACTGCCGCAGCCAAGCGCTTGCGCGATCTGGAAACCCTGGCGGACCCTCGCGATGATCGCTCTGTAAAGCCCACACAGGCGACGCTGGGTCCCTCGGACGCGACCCTCTGTGATATCGCCTTCAGCGTGGTCGCGGTGGAGATGACAAAGCTGTTCTCCGACATGGACAACGTACTGCAAATACCGGAGGATGATGGCCGCCCTAGGACTTGGAAAGACGTTGTGACACTCCGCGTCTGGAAAGACAGTGTGGCGAAGGCAATCGAAGATATCCGCCTTCGCACCCAGTTCTTGCCAGAATACCAGACCTTTTTGGATCCAGCGGCTGCATCGTCAAGCACAGAGGCCATCACCATGGACACCATGTTCGTGGACAAGGAGGACCTCTACATCCGGTACACTTCGCTCGGCGGCTCGCCGCGTCGACTGTTCTGAACGAACATGGTGGCCAGCAAGGAGCGTGCGCGTCAGGAGGAGTGGTGCGAGTGTGAAAACGACCCACAAAGTCTTATCAGCGTACTCAAGGTGGTGGGATGAATACAGAACTGCTCATGTATGCGGTAACATTGCCCCCCTTGGGTATGTAATCGTTCATCTGCATTCGGTCTGTGTCGCTTGGTTTGGTCACACCGTGTCTCCCTGTCACTTTCGTCAAAGCTGTAGTTGCTGGTACACGATGACTGCTCTGCCACACCGGACGGCATTCCGCGGCCAGCGTCCCGTGCGAGACCGTGGAGGACATAATGCGTAAATTCTTGCCCCTTTAAGCATTTCCTCCACCTGTAAGTATCCTGTCCATGCTCCGGCACGGGTATAGTCACCTCAGAGAGGGTCAGGTCAGCGTAAAATACAGGGCTGCGCCGGCCACCCTCCTCATCCAAGACGTTTGATCAGTCTTTTCCTTTCTTGGCCGTCCCTTGTTCGAAATCGGAGCGGGAATTCGCCAGCAGGTCCAGGACCAGCAGGTGTCTAGTCTGACAGCCCTGATTGGTCCTTGTCAGCTCGCCTGTGGCTGTTCACTCTCTCCATATATCCTCCGGTGACAAGTGCCTGAACAGATACAATGGGCAGCGAGTATTTCTCAGGGTTCGGCTCGGAACTGCAAGATAACACCCCCCACGCGGCATATCCCAATGCGGCCGAACTGGCAAGCTTCCGATTGAGCATGCTCCACCGTCTCAGCAAGTCGGTGCGCAGAGGCTTGAAGGAAGTGGCATACCGGAGAGATGCAGCCGCCGTCCAGCGAGCGGGAATCGCTGCGCTGGATCAGCTATGGAGAATAGCGACGGACGCACTGACGCTGGGGGAGCTCGCAAGCAGCATGAGGGAGTACACAACCGACCTACAAGCTCTCGCTCACGACCCCACAAGCCGGGTCATGGCACTGCTCGAAAGCCACGGTGCGTCGATCTTCAACACGAAAGGTAACGAGACTGGAACAATCGAGCTGGCAAATGCTTGGGACAGAGCGAAGAGGGCTGTCGCACAAACAAACAGCTCGAAGAAGACGTCCCGAAGGTCAAAGGTGTCACATACCGCCGCTTGGGCGGAGGCGCTGCGCATTGCTGCGAGTGATGCCATGCACACTTACCAAGCGGGTCTGCATGGATCCAAATGCGCTGGCAGGGCTTACGGTGATCTCGCTCTGTTCATCGTCGCCTCAGAATTGGACGCGCCACTTTTACATGGCGAGGAATGGCTCGACATGGCGCCTCGAGACTCACTCGGTGGTGCAGACTGGTCACCCCTGGCTTGAAATACCCAGTGGCAGGTCGACCTCCATGCCAGTGTCGAGATCGCCAAGCTCCGTCTTCGATACCTGGACCAGCACATGAGACGACTCCCCTCCGGGCGCTCAGTCCTGTTCGCCGAATATGTGTCCCTCCCGCAAATGCTTCAGAAGGAATCAGAGCTCAGTGCCGAGTATGCTGGCTTGACGCGCCAACTCGAGGGGGAAGGATGGGTAAACAGTCATGCTGGTGTTGGAGACGAAAGCTCACTCGACGAGCACGTCCAGCGGTGGTTGGACGCACAGGCTGCGCCTAGTTAGGACTCTATCAGAAGCTTGACATGAGCTTATGCAAGGAATGTACCCGGACCGGGAAACCCGAACCGTATTCGTCCATCGGATGGCTAATCATGCCTACTTCTGAAGCCGAATCGTATCATCAGGCAGTGCACACTTGGCAGTTGTGGCCAGCCGCGCTGGGTCGCCGAGAGAACAACAAAGGGAAGTTTGTATAGCTGGAGTGCGCCCACGTTGCTCGTTTGTTCTCCTGCTCCATTGCCGCCGCTTGCTCCAACGCTCCTCTCACCTTTGTCCACCTACCCTGATCGAGTGATGGAGAGGCAGCCTGCGACGACTGACGAAGGTGGATTTCTGTCGCCTGCGTTCACCACTTGTTCACGACTCTATCAACTAATACGCTCAGTGTTTACGGTTGCCGCATCATGAGTCACCACACCTCACCCTCTCACGTCGGTGATACGTCACGCCCTTGTGTGGCCTGCATATACGGCCTCACCGAGACCACGCAGACGGTACTGCCAAGCTTTGCCGATTACATCACTCGTCGTCTGTGGGACTCCTGTGCAAAACTCAGCGACGATGTGTGCTTCGTGGGCGGAGCTGCCTCGACTGTCCCCGCCTTTATTCGGCACGTACTGTCCCAGGAAGTACTGGAACTTCTTGCTTATCCAGACGCGACGCGCCTGGAGGTGGCCGAGCTTCACGAACGACGCGATCCCACAGGCCTGGCCGACTCGGCGCTGGACTTGGACATCGCCTGTCCACTTCCGTCAGGAGAGCTGGCCTTTCGATACATTCGACGCCTCATAGACTCTGACCTGAAAGAAGCAGAGTCCATCATTGCAGGTCAACCTGCGAGCTGCGGGCACCTGCAAGGATGGTCTGCGCTCAGCGATGCCGCCAGCTGGAAAGAAGGGCTCACACAAATGTGTCAGATTCTGGCCAAAGATTCCGCCCGTCTTGGTGAATTCCAGGACTACGCGATTACCGTCTGGGCGGAGCGAGGAGAGGTAGTCCACTGTGTGGCTCAGATGGACAGGCAGCGGCCCCGACTGGCATTCGAGACGCTGCCATGGCGCCCAAAGCTCCCCAGTAACACGTCCAGGACGTAGGTTGTGCTCGCGGCGTTTTTCTACCGTCTGCGACATGACCGCTCGGCGATCCGTGACAGAGGGTCGCAAATGGCGATGAGCATGTGAGGTGCGGGTCTACGGGCTGATAGTCTGTGCAGGCCGTAGTCTCGGGGATGCAATGAGTCAGCTGCGCAAGATGTGCGCGCTCAGAAATGATTACGGCTGGTGACTGCAAAAGCTATGAGCTATACTTTCCCATGACATGGAAATCGGAAGACTAAGCCATGCCTCCCCCCAGTGACGTGACAAGAAACTGCCCGTATCCCGGGATAGTCGCAAGGAGCATGAGCGGCTTCTCGGGGTCTGTGCTGGGGGCGGCCTTATCCTAGGGGCCAAGAGTTCTCATATCGACGGCGTATGAGTGTGCATGAATGGCTGTCCAGATGCAGAACCCGCAGCTGCAACTATCCCTACCTGCGCTCCCTCACTGTACAGGTAGCTCTCATGAAGGCAGGGCCGCCGACGACACCGGCGCCCATCAGTGGCGGACCCGAGGTGATGAGTCGGCATGTCTCTCTTGTCGCTCTCGGCCTCCTCGTCGTACAAGCCCAGTCCTGAGCGTGTACGAGCCAATCTTCTACCCTTGACTTTGTTTAAGGGTGCCGGTGCAATTGCTTCCATGCACACGCAACCAGTCCCCCAGCAGTCACTGTGCCCAGAGTGCAGTGTGTGCGTCGCCACGTGAAGGCGTGTTTCATATCTGGTTCCGGCGGAACCTTCAGGCACCGGCCATATCCCTCTCTCCCCCACCCTCGCATCAGTCGACGTCGATCATCCACAGTATCCTCATGCATCATCCCCACCGTCTTTCTGTACATATCCTCCAGATGAGATGACACGCTTGAAGGGGCACGGGCGTAGCGACGACGAAGGCGATCATGGTGACGTGCACGGTATGATGGACGATCAATATTGGTCCACTTTCTCTTCCGACTCGGCGCATTACGAGCTAGGACCCGTCATCGGTATGTCGAGTCGCTGGAGCCTTGGGGCGGTCTATGGCCCATCGTACCGTTGTTCAGCTCGTCTCTCCTGATAGGGTGCTGATCCCGCAGGCTTCGGCGCATCCGCCATCGTGTATTCGGCAGTATATCGCGCTCCTCCGGCCATCTCCCGCGCTCAAGCGAGCGCACCGGAGCCCTCGAGCTTCACCATAACACCGACCAGCTCCTCCCCCCCAGTCAAGATCGACGTAACTGGCTCGCAAAACCATGCGGGCGTCGACAACGACTCATCACCCAGCGTGCAGGTCGGCGAGCGCAAATGCGCCATCAAGGTCTCAAGTCAGCACCCGGACGTAGAGCTGCTTTTCAGAGAGTCTAGGCTCCTCAGTCTCTGTCGGCACCCGAACGTACTGCGGTGAGCAACATCTCGTCCATCCACCCACGAATTGTGTTGCTGCGTCCAGGGACGAAGCTCACTGCAGCATCCTCGCGGCGTTCACCCTTCCCCCTGACCACGGCCGCATCGCCTTCGTCACTCCCCTAGTCCGCGGCGGCTCCCTAGCGGGGATCTTGGACTGGCGATCAAGGCTCACAGACACGCCAAAGCATGTGCATACGTCCAAGTTCCACCTCCCGCGGTTACATCCGCACGGCCACGATCGGGGCCACGATGGACAGGCTCTGCCGAAGGGTGTGCTAAGCGAGGAGGAGATCAAGGCTGTGGCACGGCAAGTGCTCGAGGGACTGCAGTACCTCCACGCAAGAGGCTACATTCATGTGAGTATTGACATGCTGATTATCCCCACCTCGATCCCGGCTTATCCACCTTCGTGGTGAAGCGTTCCGACAGGCATCTCGAGCTGACCTCGCAGCGCGACATCAAAGCGGGCAACCTACTAGTCGAAGCAGACGGAACGATCCTCCTGGCGGACTTTGGAGTCGGCGGAGACACGAATGCCCCGTTGACGCCGACTGAAAGAGGTCGACCGGGCGTAGAGGACATGCGATTCGTCGCCCCGGTGCCCGTGACTGCGACCGGCGCAACAGGTCACGGAATGCAGGCAGAGGGTCTGAGACGGCGGAACAGCTTTGTAGGGACAGTGAGTAACTCTGAGAGTGGATCCGAGCCGTTCGTCCTAACATGTAGCCTAATTGGATGGCGCCGGAAGTGATCCTTGGACAAGGATACGATGCCAAGGCGGACATATGGAGTCTGGGAATGACAATCCTCGGTAAGTCGGCTAACACCTTCTCACCACGTTTCTTGACTGGAAGGACGAGCGGCTGACCGGAAGAGCTCGCGTACGGCGAAGTACCTGGATCCAAGGACAAGCAAAGCAAAGTGCTCAAGCGCACCGTGGTGGACCCGGCGCCGACACTGGACCGGACGCTGGGTGGCTTCAGCAAGGACATGAAGCTGTTTGTGGAAGCTTGTCTGGTCAAAGACCCAGAGGCAAGGTCAGCTTCTTCGCGAAGCAGTGCCGTCCAAGGGAGAGCTCACGATCAGGGTTTCCGCTGCGACGCTACTTGAGCACCATTGGCTGAAGGGTGCGAGGAAGAACGCTTGGCTGGCGGACATGCTGCTGGGTAAGCTTCCTTCACATCACTTCGCGCATGATAGCCGATTTGTCCATTGGCTCACCTCCAGCCGACGTCCCTCCTATCGACGCACGTCAGGAGCTGCGTGAGTTTTGCTACTTCATAGCTCTATAATCTTGCATGTTCCAGGTGCAAGCTGATGGCGCAGGCCGCGTCCCCTCCGTCGCGTCGATGTTCTCGCAAGCCTCATCCTGGAACTTTGACGTTTCGCCCTCCCTCCCTTCCTCGCCTACACGCTCAACGATCCACGGCCAGCTACCCGTCCCAGTCCGCTCGCCGTCTACGTTCTCGCAGTTCACGGCCCACTATAGCGAAGACTTCCCTGCTGGGACACGCTCACACTCGCGCACGTCATCACGCATGCCCTCTGTGCCGCCCTCGCCGCGGATACCGCTCAAACAATGGGCAGAACGCACCGCATCACCGCATCCGCAAGACGATAGCTGGAGTAGATCAGCGAGCGACCGCGGAGATCGGCGGCGAGCGAATATGCCCCTACGCCGCGGACAGAGCATGTCATTCGATCAGGCCCCCATGTCTGGACGGTCGAACTCGCCTGCAACGGGATCGGGGCATGTGCGCTCAAGCACCGGGAGCCGCGCGAGAAGGTTGCCGTCAGTGGATGGCGCGATGAGTCCACTGGCCGAAGCCAGCCCGGGCGTGGGGTCGGCCGCCGATGCCAAGCCATTCACGCTCGGCTCGATAATGGGTTTCACCTCGAGCTCGAGCTCGACAGCGGGCAGCGCATTGGATCTGTCGGCGCTGCGGATATGCACGCCTCCGGCAGAAACCGAAGCTCAGGGTCTAAGTGGGAGGTTATCGACCTCACCGGATGAAGTGGACCTGGATCTGCGCAGACTCGATGGTTTGCTTGCGGGTTCAGCCGGGGGAGCCGTGCGGATGGCGCGAGGGCTGACGGGATCGAGCGATACCACGCAGATTGCCGAGGACGCACTCACGCCCACAAAGCAGCCGCGAGACGCTGATTATGGTTCCGGGCGGAGCCGGACAGAAGGGTATGGCCACTACGAGCCGGTCTCGCCGATATCTGGGGGAACTGCAAGCCCATCCTCGGTCTCGCAAAGGGCGGAGGGGTCAGCAGAGATGACAAGGCAGAGCTCAGCACGATCCGAACGGGACGATCTGAGGAGGATGGAGCCCACTGTTGTGGAGAAGGGTTCGGGGGGGAGGTCGCGCACTGGAGGCTGGTTGCATCGGCGGCGGCATGAGGGTGAGGCCAAGGTCGGGAAACATGAGCCTAGTTCGGACCAGCACGGCAAGAAGGGCGGCCTGGGGAGATTGACGGGGAAATTTGGACGTGAGTCTGGCAAGGCAGGAGGTGGAGTGCAAGGCCTGGAGGGGATCGCTGATGGTAGGGCTGGTTTCGTGATAGGTGTTTCGGTGTTACGAGGCGTTACTGTAATGAGCGAAACGACTTGACGATAACGATGGGACTAAATCGTAATGATCTCACGCCTGACCGCGAGACATGAATGGTTTCGTAAAGACATTGTGCTTGTGGTGATCAGCGTTGGTGTGGGTCGTGCATGTCGCACGGCCGATGTGTGTGGGTCGTTGGAAGATGTGATATACATGCGGCCGGTGCGGCGGTTTGCTCGTGCCTTCTCGTTCTACGTTCTACCCATTACCTGGCCATCTGCTAGTATAGCCCATGATCATTGCTGTGTCGGCGAGATCTGCAGGTCAGCCTGGACTGCACGAACATGCAGCATTGAGGGGGAGGAGTTTGGTCAGATTACGCACCAGGATCACACCGTCTCCTCGAACGAACAGCATCTCCACATTGCGCTTCTCGACCTGAGTGTGAGCGAGATGTTCCGACTTGAAAGAGCTCATCAAGCGGCGCACCCTCGGGGGTAACGGGTGCCCGTCGTCCGTCACGTCGACGATATGTATCGACTCCTCCACCTGCGAGATGACAATGTTCATGTGCGCATCGTACGCCTGCGGGTTAGCGGGGGCTCGCGTTGCTCAAGAACATATCAAGCGCCGATGGTCGCCAATGGGAGAGCACAAGACGCACATGCAACACGCCCGATACTGTTCTGTCCCCTCGGAGCTTGATGAACACTCGCCTGGGGTTAGCGGGTTGTTGCGCTATTGCCTGGAGAAACGCCGACCACCCACTCTCCCAGCGCAAGCTTGACGAGGTCCAGGGGCTCCGAGATGGTACTTGTAGTGAGCTCGTCCATGGTCGATACGTGATTCGTGATATAGAATGCGACGTCGTGAGCAAGAGAGAAGACGAGGAAGCCAGTGGTCGACTTGGTTGCTAGCGCAAGTTACGTAATCTAGAGACAATGTTCAAACTTACGTAAAGTGGTTGTTTATGCGCAGAATGGGACGATGCCGCACGATCATCTCGCGACTTTCTTTCACCAATCTCGGCCAAGAGCGTCTTGAGCAAAGCCATTTTACCCAGGGCGACTAGGACGATAATCAAAGAGCGTAGTAGGGCTCCTTGAGCCCCCCGTCTCTATTCTCCATTTAAGAAAGCATTCCCAGCGCCATGGTCTCGACACGACATTCGCTCGCGCGCAGCACGGTTGCGCCCGACGACAACAGGGTGATCGCCGTTGTGACGGGCGCGAACAGGTAAGCGGGCAGCACGGGAGGATGCGCAGCGTCAATCTTACCGGACGATGTATTGATCTGCAGTGGCTTCGGTCTGGGCATATGCCATCAGCTCCTCTCCAACCTCTCATACCCCCCGGGAACCCCGATCAAGGCGACAACACCCCAACGATCTGCCCTCCACACATCGCAGTATCACCTACTCGACGCGGCGTCGTCTTCTCAGGCTACCAAGTCGATCCCATCGCCCCCTCCGACACTCACCCTGATACTGGCATGTCGCTCACAGGCGAAAGCAGAGCAGGCGAGGGAGATCATCCTGGCGCAGCATGATGCCGAGCTGGCAATCCGGGCGGGCAGGGGCGAACCTGTCCGGGAGGGGTGGAGAGAGGGCCTGCGAGTCGTGTGGGAGGGGGTTGACCTGGATGCGGTGGGCGGACCCAAGGGCGTGTTGCAGTTCTGCGAACGGTTGAAGAGGACGTGAGTGGTGGCCGAGACTTTTGCCCTCTGACTTCGAACTGCCAAGGGGGTCTTCAGCTGATGGCAGATACCCTCACATCACATCATTGTTCCTCAACGCCGGGATGCTCGTGCCGAAAGCCAACCTCTACTTCAAGTTCATGTTCGACTGCATAAAAGACGGCCTCGTCGCTACCGTGACGGACCCGCATATTCAGACAGAGCACGTGGGAGTAACGAGCGCCGACGGCGAGCGGGGGATGATGTGGGGCGTGAACGTGCTTGCTCCGTACATCATGGTGAGTGCACGCTCTTGTGACTTTGCCGGGGGAACCAGGTGAGAAGCACGCGCTGATCTCAGGCGAAAGAGCTGTTACCCATGCTCCAGCGCTCACCGTCCACCCTCCCTTTCCAGCCCCGCATCGTCTACACTTCGTCCACTACCGCACTGCTCAAATACCTCCGCCCGAACCCCCTCGACGACTATCAGCTGCTCACATACGGCGAGGACTTTGCGCACCCCGTGTACAAGGCGTCAAAGTACTGCGCCGATACGGTAATGGTGCAGCTTGACCGGTCGTTTGCAAAGCGGGCGGATACAGGCGAGAGGGAGGTGCGGGTGTTCACTGCCGATCCGGGCATCGCGCAGACGAGTCTGTCCGATACGGTCTTCCAGGGGTGGTGGTGGTATGTGGCGGTGCTCAAGTGGTTCCAGGGCTTTGCCAACGTGCTGGTGTGTCTACCACGTGATGCGTAGATAAACCTGACGCTGACGATAGGCGCGCTTGCTGGGGTCGACGAAACACGCAGCGACGACGAGCGCAAGCGCACTGGTGATGCTCTACGCGGCGTGGATCGACGAGCGATACATCCTGCCAGCGGACAAGGTGCCCGCGCAAAAGTTTGCGGTGCACTCTCACCGATGGCAGAAGGACGCTTCGGTGGATTATGGCGAGGTTGACCGCTGGGAGGAGAGCCTGGAGGTGGGCGAGGGTATGGTCAGGGCGTGCGAGGCTATGAGGGCCGAGTGGAGGCGGCGGGAGGGGCTCGAGTAGCATGCATGCGACGAGTGATCATGACTCGCCCTTCTGTCAATGCTGCGGGGGCTTGTGATCCAGGTTGCGCTGTGAATGCTTTGGGAAGATGAGTCCGTTGCTGGATTCTTGGTGGACAACCTCCACTCGCGCTGCCATCTCCACGCGTCACAGGAACCCAATTCGACATTGATTGACCTTGTCCACACCATCTCCTTAGCTTCCTTATTCTCCAGGTTGCACCGCCCTTTCGGTCTATGTGGAGATAGCCACCGATCCGCGCTGTCCAGATGGTGCGCTGCGTGTCCCACGGGAGATTGGAGCTAACGGCAGGACCACAACCTGCTGATCTCGGAGCTCCAGGCCCTTGTCGTCGAATCCAAGAGGCGCAACCCAGAGGTCAAAGAGGTGCGTAGATTGCATGTCACATCTTGCATAGTCACAATGCTGACGCCCAGGCTGCCGAGAACGCTCTGGAGGTACTGCGGGCGGGACCGTTGAGCAAGGATGCGATTGGGCGTGAGTGTCAACTGTCAACAGCGATCCGCTCCCACCCACCTACCCCCTACTGGCTCTGGCCCTGCGCAGCAATATCCTTCGGCCGCCGCTGTGCGCTGTACTGATACTGTACATGGTCAAACTGTATAGGCTGACCGCAGAACATGCCGACAAGCTGCTCGCGCCGATCACGCTCGGTTGCAAGACCAAGACGGGCAAGATCATAGGGATCAGCATTGCTGCGTTGCAGAGGCTTGTCTCGCTCAAGGGAGTTCCGACAGTGAGTGTCGACGGCGGGTCAAGGGGACGGCTGCAGTGGAAACCTTGATCTTTCTGCTACTCTTGTTGCCCACCCCACTACAGCGCTGACGGCTAGGCGTCCCTTCCGGGCGTGCTCGCTACCCTCACCTCTGTCGCCGGACAGGCCGTCGACATCCAGCTCAAGATCCTTCAGGTGCTGCTATCCATCCTGACACACAATCTCGAAGTACACGATGACGTCCTCGGCAGCGTGAGTCGTCTCTTCTCAGATCCTCGCTGTCCGCATCTTGCCCTGTGAGGAGCTCACCCTAGGCCCTGCTGCTCTGCTTCAAGCTACAAGACACGCGCGTTTCCGTCGTGTCGTCGACCGCCGCCGCAACGCTCCGCCAAGCCGTCATGCTCGTCTTTGACCGCATCTCGTCCGACGCCTCCACCCCCTCCATCCCGCTCCAGCTGGCTACGGATCCGCCTACCGAGATCACCGTGTCCGCATCAGGCCTGGACGCCTTCAATCTCTTCTCGGACCTGTGCATCCTCACAGCGGGAACGGCACCAGGCTTCAGCCTGGGCCTGTGGGGCGGTGCAGTGGAGAAACCAAAGCTGTTGAAGCTGTCGAGTCTGCAGCGGACGTTTGGGCTGGAGCTGATCGAGAGCGTGCTGAGCGGGTACGAGGATGGCGTGAAGAAGGTGCGTGCTGTTGCGGGCGGACAGCCTGCCATCAGAGCGACTGACCGCAGCGACACGAGCTCGTCTACCTCCTGGCGCACTCGCTCGACCCGCTTCTCCAGAAGCTGCTGCACGAGAAGCCCACTTTCCCCATCGCTCTCCGCGTATGCCGCCTCGAGTTCCTCCTCATCCGGTCGTTCTCCGAGCAGCTGCCGGCGCAGGTAGAGGGGTACCTCACGACGTTGATCCGGATCGGCACGGGTGATACGACCTCCATCGGCCCGGGGCACACCGAGGGCGTAGACGAGAAGAAGGACAAGGAGCACGCTGTGCCTTCTTGGTTGCGCGTGCTGGCTCTTGAGATATTCAGGGGGTGCGTTGGGATACTAAATTGCCGCTGACGGGATTCAGCTCACGTGCAGGATATGCGGCGACGGCAAGCTCCTCCAGAACATCTTCACTCAGTTCGACACCCCCTCCAGCTCTGTTCCGGCCGAGGCAGCCTCGCCCAAGGTCTTCGCCAAGCTCGTAGCCGCTCTCGGGCGGCTGTTGAACGAGAAGCCCGTCCTCCTGGGATCATGCGGGCAGATGAACGGCATCGACGTTCACTCCACATTATCCAACACCTCTGGCGACACACCAGCCAACGGCGGCGGGGCTGCGGCGCTGACGGCGGGGCACGGTCATGGAGGCTACCTGGATATGGGGCTGGGAATGATGGCGTCTGCGGCGAACGTGGGGATAACCACTGTAGGCAGCATGATCGGCGGGCCGGGGGGCGGGCTAGGCGCCCATTCAGGGATGAAGCTGAGATTGTGAGCGGCAGCAGAGAGACACGAGCATGCGCGGGAATATGGGCTGTGACTGACGCCCAGGATCGAGCAGCATGACAAGGCGGAAGCTCCCCTGATACCCGATACCTACATCTACCTTCTCGCCCTTCAATCCCTCAACGCAGTCGCCGAGGCCATCTACCTGTTCTCCGGCGCCTCAGATACTCCGTCCCCGACAGTCGTGGGCATGGCCGAGTCCGCCTGGCCGGCTTTGCTCGCAGCATTGTCGTATGGGATCTCTACGAACCTGTCCGACACGCTGTTCGCGGATGTTCTGAGCGCCCTGTCCGACTACACGGTTGCGTGTGGCCTGCTCAGCTTAACAACTCCCCGCGATGCCTTCTTGAATACCCTCGGCAAGTACGCTGTCCCGCCGCCGGCCGTGTCCGCCATGCAGGCGTACCTAGACGGGCCCGCGACGCCTCGGAACAATTCGGTGGTCGACTCGCTCGGCATGGGTGTGGGCGCGCTGACGGGTCTGCCGCTCGCGAGTGTCGCAGGTCCGCCTGGACTTAGCGAGCGGAATATGGCGTGTTTGAAGAGCATGGTCACAACTACGAGGATCCTAGCTGGAAGCCTGGACGAGCGAGCGTGGCACGAGATATTGGAGACGCTGCAAAACGCCAACTACATGCTTGGTGCGGCGGGGTCCGCGGCGGCGAAGAAGCCCGGAATGGGCCGGCGAGGGACGCACGCGTTGATGTCGCCACAGCTGGGAGGCAGTCCTGGCAAGCGCAAGGCGTCTGAGACCGGGATAGGCGTTGCTGGCGGAAGTGGTACGGACGGCGGTGCGACCATTGGCGATGCGGCTGTACAACGCCCGGCGGTCTTCGACGACCTCGACGCGGAGAGCGTGCAATCGATGATCGCGGTGCTGTTTGACGGAACGCGGGATCTCGACGACGCGGCGTTCCGCGGGTTTGTCGCTGCGCTGTGTCGTCTCAGCGAAGATATGATAGGCGGAGCGGATGGGCTGTACAGCTCACAAGCTGCCTCTGCTAGTGCATCGAACCAACAGCTCAGCAACCATTCCAGGACGAGCAGGAGCATCGACCATGGAAGCAATGTCGTCGATCTGACTGACCCGCCGAGTTCGCCTCCGCCGTCTGCACTGCTGTCGCCCGCGGGAGACGTCAAACGCCGGATCAGCGGTCTGGGCCTGTCGAATCGTATCCGCTCTGGCGACCGGCTGTTCAGCCTTCAGAAACTCCGGCTCATCGCTTCAATCAACCTCTCTCGACTGGTCAACTGCGCGCCCGAAGTCGGCTGGACGCCCATCACGACACACCTCCTGGCTGTGGCTCGGCACGCCACAGCGCCAACGACACTCCGCCTCCAAGCCAGCGATACAATATCGGAATTGCTGCTAGGCGCGATACGCGTGGGCAAGGAGAGCCGGACGCAACATCAGGTCTTCGACGTGCTCGTCCGGCAGGTCGATGTGCGGCCAATTAGCAACAATGTTTCGACCGACTACGACGTCCGGTCTTCGGGTTATCAGACGCTCAACTCGATCCTCGAGAGCAGCGGGCACGAGCTGGAAGTTGGATGGACGACAATATTCGACATGCTCAATAATGTGTGCAAGACCGACAAGGATCGACAGAGCGAAAGTACGCCGAAACCGGCCGGGTCGACTGCGATGAAACGGTCCGACTCGTCTGTATCCATCTCATCCAGCCGCCCGTCCGCCTTGTCCGCTAGCAAGTCGGCCAACCTCGTCCGAATTGCGTTCCCCTCGCTCACGCTCATCTGCACCGATTTCCTTGCGTCCCTGGACCAGGCGGCAATCCGGCAATGTATCGCCTGCCTCGGTGCTTTTGGCAGACAGAAGGAGGACGTCAACATCACGCTGGCGGCGATCGGGCTGTTGTGGAACGTGTCTGACAAGGTGCAGCGCGACGAGGCGGATGTGGCGGGGCGGGCGGATGCTTCCGCACAAGCGAAGAAAGACGTCGTCGGCGCGACCAGCGGGGCAGATGCGGATGGAAGTGCGGTTTGGCTGTACCTGCTCAAGGTGATGCTGGATCTGGCCCGGGATGGGCGGCTGGAAGTGCGCAGCTCGGCCATACAGACTCTGTTCCGATGCGTGGAGATATACGGAGCGGGGCAGGCGATGGGAGGCGGGGCGAAGGATGGAAAGAATGAGCAGGCAGGCGGAGGACTTTGGGAGAGCGTATGGTGGGACGTTGTCTCGCCGTTACTCGACTCAGCGGATCCCGGATCGGACAATGCGGCTATTGCGTCAGCTGGTCTGCAAGCGAGCACCGGCGACGAAGCGACCGTCCTGGCGTTGACCTCGACCGGCGGGCTCTTCCACTCATTCTTACCGCAACTGACCGCCCTTTCCTCATTCGACCGAGTCTGGCAGCGGTATCTCGAGCGTATCGAATACGCGTGGAAGAATGAGAATCGGCACTGCTGCAACGCGGCGCTCAAGTCACTCGAACGGGCTCTCTCGCCGATCGACGCAGTGGCAGATAAGACGTCGTTCCTGCTCGAATCAACATGGACGAGCATCCGCCGGATAGCGGATCGCCTTGAAACGCACGTATACGCGCAAGACAATCTCGTTGGTCTCGTGAAGATCTGCAAGGCACTGCACGACCAGCTTGACATTGATTCGGTGCGGAGCAAGGAGAAGGACCTGTCGGGCATCTTGCGCTCGGTGATGATCTACGACAAGTCGCCCGAATACCGGCCGGACACGGATCATATGTCTCCGTTGCAGGAGAACTTGACGAGCTTGGTCGGGAAGAGCGATAAGCTAAGCTGGGGTGTCCGCATTGGCGACGTGGCGGAGTGGACGAGTTTGGCATTCGTGGCCGGGGGAAAGTGCACGTATGTGGGGTTGAGCAAGTGGGGCATGCGGTGGATGGAGCGCGTGTTGAGTGGTGGGACTCCCGTGGGCGGAAAGGGAAAAGCGGGTGAGCATACGGGCGGGGTGGTCGACCTCGAGGGTGAGGAGGGTAGTGCGCTCTTTGGTGATGGGACCGTGGAGAGCGTCTTGGCTGTGAGTGTGATGGGTCGTGCGCTGCAAGATGCGAGGGCGTCGCTGCGCGATGTCGCACATGTCGCGCAGCGACGCCCACACGGCCGTAATGCAGGGCTCGAGTGCTCATGCGCAGGCGTACGCTCTGCCGATCAAGATGAAATATGATTGCCCGCCGGCGAATCGCTTCGGGGAGGACGCGCCGTTATGGCGTACTGGCATGGAGGCATTCGTGCCGGTCTTGCGGGGCATTACGAGCGGGCTTAATCGTCTAGGTGAGCGAAGATCTACTTGCCGCGGCCTATTGGTCTCTTTCCTCCTAAGGAGGTTGTGGATAGGGTGGACTCCCTTGACCGCGATCGTTCAGAGCTGACTTGACAGATCTCGCTGCAACCATTACCGAACCCATCTTCACCCAAATCATCGACATCTTCGCGTCCATACTCCTGGCGGACACTTCATCGACCACAGCCGAAGCAGACGAGGCGTTCATTCTCCCCATCCTCACGCGCATCAATGCCGCACTGGTGCCGCATCTGCCACAGCTACCCGAGCGGCTCGCGGAGGTGTACACCGAGACGCTGCGCCGGTCGAGTGTGCTGTATCGATTCGACGTGGATCATTCTGGCGGGACGACAGCCATGGCGATCCCCGAGCGGAGCGAGGATGTGCGATATTGGGCTTTCGGGGTGCTCGTCGCGGCGTCGGGCAACGAGCGCCATGGGGGAGACACGGGCGGCGGCGGCGCTGTAGCGCGCATAGCGGCACAGAGCATGGAGAGGCGCATGCGGGGTGCGTTGAGGGGATATGTGGATGATGCGCGTTTGCGGGGCCAGATGCCGCTGGGCCGGTGAGTCGACTTGCGGGCGGCACGCTGCGTACTGCCTTAATTGACTTATATGGCGGAGCTGATGCTGACGGGTAGAATACGCGAGCAAGAGCTCTTGTACATCCTTCGACACCTCGCGACGCTACGACTGCACCCCGCCTCTCCCGCCGTTGCTTCGCCTTCACACCCTTCAACTCCTCTAGTGACGGCCATCAAGGCGTCGCCTCGCGCTTTGCTGTTCAGCTTCTACCCCCTTTTGCTCGAGATTGCTTTCCTGCCTGGACACACGCCCAGCATGTGGATGTTCCCGGACGAGCATGCGAGGCTGTATGCGCCCCATCGGCCAGAGACCCATGTCTCTCCGACAACGGACAATGAAGACGACTCTGAGCCGGGCGAAGGAACGAAGCAAGACGGCATGACGGCGACGGCCCTGCCAGACATGGCAAGCGCCGATGAGGATCACGACGATACGTTGCACGCACAACGCGGTGAAGTGAACGGTGTCGACGCGGGCGATGGGGGAGACCTCATCGAAGTGACCGCGAGAGATTTGGCGAGGCGATGTTTGGAGCTTGTGGGCGAGGAGATGGGGCTTGGAGTTTAGCGCCAGTGCGCCGTGAGGCAGTGGGTTGAGAACAGGCAGCGACGGCTTGGTGTGTCAGCTCGGTGCCGACGACATCGAGTTGACCGAGCACAGGGTTGCATGGGTGCAGAGGAACATCGGATGGCACACATCATTACTGTGCGAGTAGGCGGTAGAGCATAGATCAGATCTATATACAACTTGTACACATGTATGCGGGTATGCTACACATTTATGCATCGTCTTCTCAAATTTCATCACAGCGCCAGGGTGTCCTGCGGCTGCACTTGGGCAAACTGGGTGGTGTATGGCGCAGGCGGCCACTCTCCCTCTGACTTCCACTCGACTTCCCTCGAGTACTTGCCGCTGCCGACCTGCTCCTCCTTGGTCTCGCCGAGCTTGACAACCGCGGCGGTGTTTGGTGGTACTTCAAAGTCGACCTTGAGGCGGTCGCCCTTGAGCTCCCATGCCACACTGGCCCGGCCGTATGGCGTGATGGTGTGCGTCTTGGCGTGCGTGAGGGATCCGCCAGGTCGGGGCCGGATTTCGATCTTCTTGTAGCCCGGTTCGAGGGCTTTCAGCCCGGCCACGGTCGTGTGCAGCCATGACGCCACGGCGCCGAGGGCATAATGGTTGAACGAGGTCATCTCGCCCGGCTGGCGTAAGCTAGATGATGCAGCGACGCGCATAGCGAGACTCACGTTGATCTCCCCGTTGGGCAGCAGACTGTCCCACCGCTCCCAGATGGTCGTCGCGCCCATGGTGACGGGGTACAGCCAGCTCGGGCACCCTTTCTCCTGCAACATTCGATACGCGACCTGCAAGTGGCCCGCCTTGGTCAGCGCGCCGAGGATCCCTGGTGTGCCCGCAAAGCCCGTGCCGATCCTAAACTTCTCCTTGCGCGCCAGGCGGATCAGTCGTTCCCCAGCTCCGGGAATATGCCTCTCATCGAGGAGATCAAACTGGAAGGCAAGGCAGTACGCCGTCTGCGTGTCGCTCGAGAGCCGCCCGCTGGGCGCGAGGTACTCGGTCTGGAACGCCTTGCGCAGCGTCTTGTGCTTCGCTGCGTAGTCCTTTTCCGCGTCGGACTTGCCGAGGACTCCGGCTGTCTGCGAGATGACCTGAGCGATGTGCACGAGGTATGCGTCCGCAACGAGGAACTGGTCCGTCATTGCTGCTCCGGGGTCGTCGGGCGGCGCTCGGGGGTCCAGCCTGGTCGTCAGTGATCATCTCGCGAGGATGAGGTCCAACCAGTCAGACAGCTGGAAGCCGTTCCGCTCGTTCTCCCACAGGCCATTCGGACCTTTCTTGATCCCCCTCTCAAACCACGTCGTCATGCTCTCCCACAGCTCCTCTAGCACTTGAGTGGACCCGTACGCCTTGTACAGATCCTTCGGGGTTATGGCGCAGACGTCGCCCTGATGGTCAATGACGGTAAGTCGCCTTAGAGCTGACTGCACTCACCCAGACGGCCTGTGCCGGCGGGTCCCCCTTCGTGAAAGTGTTCAGCACGTTCGGGACGACAAGAGGCACGATGCCGTTCGAGTCCTTGAGCTGTTCGGCGGACAAGTCGTGCAGCCAATTGGCGAGGAAGCCAGTCGTGTCGTATAAGAACGAAGCGGTGGGCGCGAACGCTTGCAGGTCGCCAGTCCACCCGAGTCTGCTGTCAGCTGCCAATCGAGGCATGTGCTCATCGTTGCGAGCGCTTACCTCTCGTCTCGCTGCGGACAGTCTGTCGGCAGGCCCACAAAGTTACCCCGCAGACCCCAAACCACATTCCGGTGCAGCTTGTTGATGAGCCCGTGCGAGCACTCAAAGTCCCCGAGCCGGTCCATATCCGAATGAACCACCACGGCGACATAGTTCCCCTCCAGGTCCTCCAGCGCCGCTTTGGGGCCGGACACCTCGCAGTACCTGAACCCGTGCGTCGTGAACGTGGGCTCCCAGTTCTCGACCACCTCGTCGCCGAGGTAGATCCGGTCGGTGGCTTTCGCGGATCGAAGTGGCCGGATTCCCATCTCTCCATCTTTGGTCAACACCTCGGCGAAGCGTAAGACGATGGCCTCATTGGGTGCCGACTTCTTCGGGACCGAGGCAATCTTGACCCATCCGACAAGGTTCTGACCAAAGTCGATGATCTTCTTGCCTGTTGGCGAAGCCGAGACACCGACGGCTTTCAGGTCCTCGGCGCGTCGGATAGGAGGGGCTTCGGGCGCGATGAGCTGCGTGCTGGCAGGCAGCGAGATTGCCGTGACCGACTGCCAGTCGTCCGAGGGCTTGTACCCCGCATCGAACGTCTCGCCGTCATACAGCTCGCTTGAAAGGATATTGCCATAGCGCCATTTCCAGTCTTTGTCCGTCTTGGCAACCACCTTGCCGTCCACTTCCACCTGGACCTGCACGCCGATCTCCTCGCCCCAGAGATTCCGACACTGGTCCTGCCATGTCAGGCGCCCACTCCACCATCCCTCGCCCACCACCGCCTCGATGGTATTCTCCCCCTTGACAAACACTCCCTCCGGAACCGCGTACGTCTGGTAGTGCAGTCGGTGGTTGTAGCTCTGCCAGCCAGGCGCGAGGACATGGTCGCCTATCTTCGTGCCGTTGACGCTGAGCTCGTACACGCCCAGAGCGGTCGCGTAGATTCTGATCGGCCCGCTGGCCGCGTCGAGGTTGAATGTCTGGACCGTGTGGAGGGGGCGCTTGGGGAGATTCAACGGGGGAGGAGTTGTAGGCGCGATGACTTTGGCGGTCCAGTCGGACGAATCGAGCAGAGCCGCCTCCACGTCCTGGTAGAACCACTCGGTCCAGTCTCCGTCCCGCCCTTTGGCCTGTACGCCCACCTGGATACGCTCTCGGGATTTCAATGCGGGCTCATCTTTAGGCCAGGGCACGACCACGTTGGCCCCCGACTCGACGGTGTGTTCACTCTTCTTCCCGTTGCGATCGAAGGATAGGCGATATGCCGCCTGCTGCCATCCTTGGCTGGTCGAGCTGGACTGTTCGAAGCGCCATGAGAGCGTTGGACGAGATTGACCGATGCCGATAGGTGAGGCATTGCGCTCGAAGGTGAGCTTGCTGATTGTTGGGCTCGACGATGGCATTACGGCTGCAGCTCGGCGTAGTATCACTGATGGTGAAGCTTGCGCGATCACGGTGAGATGTCATGGCTAAGAGTCACGAAGTGCCGTCGACACATCGGCCACCGTATGGACCTGGCGTAACATCCTGCCGTTCCGGCGCGATCATGTTCCACCGAGCCGGCTGTTTAGAGAGCATGGAAGGCACAGGACCGAAGCGGCACGAACAGATACACGGCTCGTCTTCTAACCGTGAACGGAGATAATAGCCTAGACTCGCTACCGGTTTCTCCGCGCATTCTCCGCTTCTTCTGGGCCTCCCCGTCTGCCTTGCGGCGTGACCTCGTAGTCTTCTCCGCCTGGAAGAAGCGCATCTCCGCTGACTGGCCTCTCAAGCCTAGCTTGACTGGGTAATTGATTGCTCAGACCTCAGAGGTCCTGCTTCGGCTCATTGTCGTGCCAAGAGTGCGACTTGGCAGCGATTCCTCCGCACGAATTCCCCAAGAAAGACCCGCCTCCGCGTCCAGCTACAATTCCCCGATTGCCTTGCGCATCCGACCGGATGCTACGCAATTTGAATGCGGGGCATTGATGTCCCTAGCTTGGCTCCAGTCACATGACGAATTGCTCACATCATCGTCACGACCACGCGCTTGGCCGAGAGTTGCCTGCCGCGTCCTCCCTCATGGTTGGTGCGGGGCAAACCTACCCCGTCGAGATCGTCGCACTCGCGCATGTGGCCCCGTGATGGGTGTGGCCTTCGGCCATTATGGCGTTTCGGAGCATCTCACGACGACATGGACCGAAGGTTCCGTCCGTCCGAAGTGGTGTTGCGTTGGGCGGGGCCAAGTGACTAGCCTATCGCATGTTCCACGGCGGTGAGCTCATTCGCGCCGGGTATAATACCACAGCGGCCAGCTCTGGACTGCCCGTCAACATACCCGACAACTTAACAGTCTGCACATGAAGACGAGTTCCAAGCCATGCAGTCAGTCCACCAGGTCGAGTCTCATCAAGAGAAGCATGATGTCGATCACATCGAGAAGGCCGGGGTCACCGACGACATCGCCGTCGTCACGGCCGAAGGGGCCGGCTTGATGAAGTCGAGGTTCGACGAGATGTCGATCCCCAAGACGCTTTGGGTATTCCGCCGAGTCGTCTTGGTCACCCTCGCCGTATATACCGGCTACATGTGTGAAGGTTTCGAGGTGTGTCTGACTTTGGACCAATCGGCAGCGCAGCTAATGGTTAGCTTGGCGCTGGCGGCTCGGTCATTGCGAATCGTGGCTTCATTAAGGAGTTTGGTACCGGAGGCGGCGATGGCAACGTCCGAGACCTTGATCCTACTTGGGGTAAGCTTGAAGCCCTGGGAGCGCGCGCGTCTCAGGCTGACTCGCAGTATCGTCCTGGAGCGCCCTGCTTGTTTGTTTCCCAGGCCGGCAAACGCCCGCCATGCTGACGGTCAGAACGTGGGTCAAATGGTGACTTTCACCTATATCTCTTGGTGAGCGACTTCCAGCAGTGACGACTGTTGCCTGATCGAAAGGTTCGCCGATCGCTTCGGGCGCAAAAAGTCGTTTTACCTTGCTTGGTTGTGGTTGGTCGTCGTAAGTATAGTCCATTCGGGCACATGAGGCCCAGGTGTTTATGGAGCAGGGATGCGTGTTCCTGAACACGGCAAAGTCGCCTTCGGTCTGGGCGTTGGCAAAGCTCTGTAACGGTGCTGGCATTGGTATCCTCCAGTGAGTCCGCCGTCGTGTTACGTCTATCGTGTCTGACCATCAGGATCGTCTGTCAAGTCTACGTCATGGAGATTGCGCCTAACCGTATTCGTGGCGGTCTGATCATCTTCCAAGCTGTCTGGTTCGTCGGCTGGGTCTGTTAGTCCGAAAGCTGATGCCAGGTCCAACGTCGGAGGTATCATCGTCTCGGTGATGATGCAACAACTCAATCAGAAACACCCGGACGACTACTTGCTTGCCATGCGGGTTCTATGGGCGCCAATTGGAGCGATGATCCTGTTCTGGGCCTTCATTCCCGAGTCGCCTTGGTTCCACGCCCGACGCGGCAACAAGGAGGCCGCGATGAAGTCACTTCGTCAGCTATACGGCAACGTCAGTGGATACGACTTCGAAGAGGAGTACAACATCATCGCGCGCACTATCGAGCACGAGAATGTCATGTTGAACAACAAGCCCTCGTACTTGGACGTCTTCCGTGGCGTCAACCTGGTCCGTAACGCATTCTTGAATCGGTCCTGTTCGTGCCGCCACTGATGGTCAGAAACGCACATTGACGATCATGATCCTCTCTGCTTGCGGTCAGCTCGGTGGATTGTCGATCATCAGTACATATTCGACCTGTACGTCCGAGCATTAATCACCGTGACACAAGCTGACAAGCTAGACTTCTTCGATCTTGCCGGTCTCAAAGACCCGTTCCTGGGTAGCTTGATTCTTTCGTACGCTGACAGCCTCGCGACAGACTCGCATATGGCTTACTTCTTCCAGATGTGTCAACCTGCTCGCGGTGCTTTTGTGGGCGGGAACGTCTGACAAGTTCGGGCGTCGAACCATTCTTCTCCCACTGCAGACGTTCCTCTGTTTCGTCCTCTTCACCGTCGGTGGCTTGTACTGGTCTGGGGCCACCACTGGCAACGTCGGAGCTGGTACTGCTTTGGTGAGCACGCGAGATCCATGCCCATGGCCTTGGACGCGCCCCCTGACGTCAGCTTGCAATCTGCTGCCTCTGGACCTTCTCTTTCCAGGTGATCGCCATGTCTCAATATGTCTACTCGGCCGAATTGCCGTCCGCTGTCCTGCGTAGTGAGCAGTCTTCGTCGTCTGTGTGCGGAGGGAGCTGATCTCAGTCCGCACGGGACCGGTGACCTTCCTTGTCAACTCCATCCTGGGCATTGCCACTTGGTCGGTCTCATCCTCTCCCGCGTGACAGGAAGCTCACCTCAGTTACGCCACCCCACCCATGCTACTGGCCCTGTCACTTAGGACAGCCTTTGTCTATGGAGCATTCTCCGTGCCCATCTGTATCGCGATGTGGCTGTACATCCCAGAGACCAAGGGGTGAGTCCGATAGCGTCTGCCTGCCATCCTTCCAAGATTGATGCCCCAGCCGCTCTACGGCCGAAATCGACGAGCTGTACGAGCGAAAGATACCCGCTTGGAGATGGAGCAAGACCGTCACCGCCGTCGAGGAGCAGCTTCACGCCGCGCTGCGGGTCCGAGCGGAGGGAGGTCAGGCCCAGGCGGGCGCGTAGGCCTTTGCTCCGACTATCGAGCAGCTGCCGAAGGTCGAGCATCCGACTTGGATATGGCTGAGCCGATGGATGGAACTCTGAGAGGCGGGCGAGAGGCGCGAGGTGTGACTGAGAGACTCGGAGGAAGGCTGGCGCGGTGGGGACTGTGAGGGCGTTTTGTACTTTCGTTTGGTATGCACGACAATGAGAGAAGACGCAGAGCGCCGTGACGGTTTGTGTGTACTATGTCGACGAGCTCAATGCCAAATAAGAGGCGAGACAAGTCGTCTGATACGCGACCAAAGCAGCTATTTCGCATAACTGACATGCATGGTCACCTCACGTCCCGTCACAGACGGTCAGAGCATGTCGCAACGACATTGCGCCGTGGTGGAGCGAAGTGGAGGTGGGTGTGGAGGCGGATGTGGAGGGGCAACCCTGCACCGGGGCTGCATCGAGCTTGGAGCATCAGATCCGAGACTGAGAAGCACAGAGGCAGACGGTCGCGTTTTGAGGCTATGATCAGCCTTATCATGCATGAAGTTGTGTCTAGAGCAAGGTAGTCTGTCCGGCCCGGCATCGTCGTGATGACGAGCTCTCCGGCCTGAATCCTCCCCTTGATCCGCCGCGCCTTTTTCTTGAACACGCTTCAAGTCTGTCTTTCTGAGTCCGTCAATGATGCATGCAGCCCTTCAAGACAAATGGTCGTACAAGAGCCGCTCAAAGTCGTTGTAGACCTTGTTCCACGGGTCTGGATTCTCCGCCAGGAGATTCGTGAAGCAGACGGCCTGGAGTCAGCGTCACCCAAAGCCCTTCATCGAACTCACTGCAATCCCTTTGGCCGGGTCCAGCCAGTACATCGTCTTTGCCGCGCCATCCCAGAATCCGCTCATGGCGGACCGCCCGTACTTGCTCTCCACAAAGTTAAGGAACAGGCCCGGCGAGTGCCCGATGTTCTCCCCTTTTCCACTCTCCAGCAAGGCGGGGTCGTGTATGTTCTGCCTCTTCGCCATGACGACCAGCTCTTCTCGGATAACCTCGCGATGTTCGTCCGGGAACGCGTCGGTAAACAGTGTCTTGAATGATGCGGCGGAGATCAGCGGGTTGGTCGCGTTGGGGTCGGCCGAAGCAAGGATGGCCCGCAGGAGTCGGAGGTAGTCTCTGGCCGTCCCGAACAAGCCCCCACCGCCAGAATAATGAGGACCAATCTCCGTGGTGACAAACGTTCGAGGGAGCGGCTGCTGTCCAGTGTATAACAGATCCCCATCTGGCACTGGTCTGACCAGCAGACCCATCCGGCGCTCTTCGTAATCCGCAGGCGGGTGGAAGCTCATATGCTTGATCCCGCACGGCTTGAAGATATGCTCTTGAAAGTACTCTTCCAGGCTCAGACCGGTCATCCGAGTGACCAGGAATCCAGCCCAGTCGATACCGATCGAGTAACGGAAGTGGGTGCCGGGCTCGAAAGAAAGCGGGTAGAGATAGGCGGAAAGTGGGGCGTTGGGGGACAGCATGGAGGGGACCTTGTGTTCGCGCGTCCAGCGTTCGATCAGAGGGGAGTTGAAGGTATAAGACAGTCCTGAGATGAGCGGGAACTGTGGCGGCCAAGCGGGAAGCGACGCTCCCGAAGGACGGGGATTGGTCAACAGACCTACTCACCAGACGTATGGGTCAAGAGCATGTTCAACGTGATCCGGTTCTGAGGCTTGCTCAAAATCTCCTTACCCTCCTCATCGTACCCTTCCAGGATATCCAGCTCGCCAAGTTCCGGGCAGTATCGAGAGATAATCTCAGGATCGTGCAGGGCTATCTTCCCCTGGTCCACGAGCTGATGACAAGCAATCTGAAAGTCAGTCTACACGGAACGAAGCTCAAGAGCGCGGGAGGGTCGAGAAGGACGGCAGGTTAGCTGGTATGCTTTTGCCTTTTGGCTTCACGTAGAGCTCCTTCGGTTCATCGAGTCTCAATGTCGCTTAAGGGATGCACGGAAGGGCAGAGAGGTATACCCGTCTCAATAGCATGGTACGGCTTGTAAATGGTGCAGGAAAGACAAGACGAAGGTGTGATTCAGATATGAACCGCTATGACGTACCGCAGTGACAAGCTTGGTGGTGGAGAACAGCTGCAAGACTATTCGGTCACTACACGGACCGACGAGGATGATCTCGAAAAGCTGCTCACTTGTCTGATCGTCTACTAAGCCCTGGTCCGGATGGCCAAACACCCTCTCCCCATCTTGGTTGAAGTATAGCTCTTCCCTTGCGGTGGTCACGCCGAGAAAGGTCGCAGGTACTTTCCTGCTTGATACGGTTTCGGCCAAGAACTGGTCGATCGCTGAACGCCCGGCTTGGTCTATGGAAGGTGTAGGCAGGGACATGATGGTGTAGAAGGTGTAGTAGAGCAAGTGGACAAATGCCCTGCACGCCCCAGAACCCTCCGGACCCCGCTTACCATTGCACCTCGAGCCGGTCAGGGAGGGAGCTGCGGGCGGTTATCCAGCCGGAAAAGCGGTTCACTCCCCCGGCCGCCGCGGCAGGTTTGTATGACCTGTAATGTATGACCTGTAAATGCGTACAACATGCATGGCTATGTGCCGAACAACCAGTGATATAATGTAATGTATGTCTATCTATGGCCTCGCACCTGGAATGGCGCCTTCTCGCGACGAAGTTGGCTAGAAACCGGCTACGGTGCCCACCCCTCATATGCGACCGCGTTTCGCCTCGACCAGTCGTTTCACCTTGCCGACGAGCTCTGGGAGACGATATGGCTTGATCATGACTACAGGTGAGTCTGGATCATGTGCAGCAAGTGCTGACTCACCATCGTCCATCCCGGCATCAAGCGCTTGCTGGACTTGCGCCTCTCTGGCGTTTCCCGTGAGAGCGATGACCAGCTGCTGCTCTAGTTTCCCGTCCCGCTCCATGTCACGTATTCGATCAAGAGCCGTGAGGCCGTCCATGACTGGGCGTAAGCACACTGATCGTATCCGGATGTAACGCTCGCGACATACTGGGCATTTCAAGGTCCATCAAAATCGCATCGTATGCACCATCCGGGCGGGCATGGGCGACCCGGTCGAGCGCTTCCTGACCATTACTGGCGACTGCGGTCAGCACGGCGCAATAACAGCTGTATCGGCTCCGGCAGGAACGCACCGTCACTGAGCCACCCCGTCTTGGTGAGCTGACGCTGCAACACCGTCTGGTTGATCAAGTTGTCCTCGACGATCAATATCCTCAGCTTGCCCAAGTCCGCCCCGTCCTTGACAGCTTGGTTCAGTCCATTGGCCGCCCCATCAACATGAGCCGCAACGGCTTCGCCATCGGCCTGCCCTTGCCCATCCTCCAACCGCAGAGAGGTGACCGCGGTGTGTATTCCTGGTCTGAGGTCAAGTGTGACTGTCGAAGATCGGCGACGTTCGGGAGAGGCTGCTTGCTCTATCGGGGCCGTTTTGCTCGTTTGGACGAAGAATCGGAATGCTGTCCCATCAGCACAGACGAGTCGCCACAAAGGAGGAGGCTCACTGCTACCCGCGCCCAGCTGGCTCTTCACTTCGATGCGTCCGCCCATGATTTCAGATATTTCTAGAGAGTCAGTGCGGCTCAGCACATACAGCGTCCCACATACTTCGGCAGATGAACAATCCCAGTCCTGACCCGCCATACTGCGAGTGGATCATCTTGTTCCCCTCTGCTGGTCAGCGAGGCGATCAATGGATTTTAGGAGACTGACGAGTGAAACGCTGGAACAATATATTTCGTTCGTGCTCCGGCAAACCCGGCCCCGTGTCTTTCACGCCCACAAACAACCACAACGGGGTCCCATCGACGACATCGCGGATTGGGCCGCAGGCCGCTGGAACCTCGCAAGTGCCATCTTCGGGCGGGATCACAGACAGGTCATAGCTGACGACGATCCGGCGAATCGCCGAATTGGCCGTGAAGCGGATCGCGTTGGAGACCAGGTTGGTGATGATCTGGCCCAGGCGAACGTGATCGGTGAGCAGATGAGAGACGCCCAGGGCTTCGAAAGCGTCCGAGAACTCGACGGCCACCTCAATTTTCTTCATTTTGGCCTCGGCGGCAAAAGCGGATATGCGCTGCACGTCAGCCTAAGAGCAAGGGGAAAGGGACTCACCTTCTGCGCTTCTTGTCTGATGTTGGTAGAGGTGTAGTGCATGCTCAGGACGTCGAGCTGTATCCTGGCAAGCGAGAGGACATCACCGGCGATACGCTCCTGGACCAGACCACATTGGTAGATACCTGGAAATCAACAAAAGGGGTAAGGAGTCGATGAACGACTCACTCTCGAGCGCCTCCAAATCGCGGTCGAATTCTGCCAGCGTCTCCGCCGGGATCACGTATCCAGCCGTGCCAGCTTCGACCAGTTCCTTCCGCAGAGCCTCCATGTTTTCCTTGACCAACGCAGAACACTGCAGGATGGCAGACACGGGCGTCCTGATCTCATGCGACGTCATGTCTACCAGGAGCTCTTGCTGACGCTTGGCTTCTTCCGCCTCGACGCGTCGCCGTTCTGCCTCATGCAAGCGTTCCTCTTGGTACGTGATGTCCTGTAGGCAGCCGACTATGCCCCACCTCCCATCTCCGATGGCGGACGCCAGTCTGACAAAGTTGCCGGTCACCGTGATGCCGTTCAACCACGTCCAGGTGACCTGCATCTCGCTCAAGTCGCCGGCGACGAGCTTTTCCCACATGCTGACGATGCGTCGAAGGGTCGGCTCGTCCACGTAGTCCGGATAGGTGTTGATATCTCCGTCTTGCGGCATGCCGACATACGTCTTCCACGCCGCATTGGCGTACACCAGCGTCCCCTTTTCGTCCGCCCGCATGATTCCCGACGGGCAATAGTCGGAGAGCACCTGGAGCTCCTGTTCCCGCAATGCGAACATGTCCTCGAGATCGGCTCGCTTCTTGCCCAGCTGCATGTGGAGGTGTACCCTAGCGAGCAGCTCCTTGGGCTTGAAGGGCTTGGAAATGAAATCCTCCGCACCCTTGGTCAATGCAGAGAGTCGCGACTCCTCGTCGGGCGCCGCAGAGAGCAAGACCATCGGGATCCGTCGGGTCGCGGGGTGGTCCCTGATAGCCATGAGGAGTTCGCTGCCGTTCATGCGCGGCATCATAAGATCGGACAGGATGAGGTTCGGCTTCGGCGTGAGGGTTTGCGCCAGGTGCAGAGCTTCTTCGCCATTGCTCGCCTCGATGATCTTGCAGTATGGCGCGAAGATGCGTTTGATGTAGGCCCTGATATCGTCGCTGTCGTCGACAAGCAGTAGCGTGTCTGAGGGCTCGAACAGGAAGCCGTCGCCGCGGTCTACTGCATCGATCGACTCGACGCTGGGAGAGTAGTCGGGTTGAGATTGCCCGTTCTCCAAGGCCATAGCCTCGAGAGCCAGCTGCCGGCCGTACGCCCCGACCTCCCGGTCATTCGAATTTGTCCCGGATTCGACCTCATTCAGGCGGTCGATCAAGGGTATCCGGACGGTAAAAGTGGATCCATGACTTCCACCGTCGCCTTGCTTCGCCTCGATTTCGGTCCGACTGGTGATTGATAGCTCGCCGTCGTGAATCTTGATCAGCTCCTTGGTCAAAGCCAGGCCGATTCCGGTTCCTTCCACGCCGGCATTCAGCGCGGTCGATGCGCGGTTGAACCGTGAAGTGACGCTTTCCAGCTCGGCCTTGGGTATACCGCAACCGGTATCTGAAATGGCGATGATGGCGTGCGACGAGCTGTAGACGAGCGATACGCCTATACGGCCTTTCTTGGTGTACTTGAGGGCGTTGCTGATCAGGTTTGTGATGGCCGTTTCCATGAGCGTCGGGTCGAACCACACGCTGGGTCCGCTTGCTTCCACTGAGATGTCGAAGTCCAGTTGTCTCCTGGCTGCGGCCGGCGAGAACAGATGAGCGATGTCCGAGACGAATGCGCCAAGATCGAGGGAGAAGAAATGGCCGGTCAGTCTCCCTGCTTCGATTCGCGAAAAGTCGAGCAAGGCCCCGACCAATCGCTGTATGCGAGCAACGTTGCGCTGCGCAAGGGTGAGGGAGTGCCGCTGAAACCCAGTCAGGTGTGTCTCCAGTACATCGCCGAGGGGACCGGCGACGAGGGTCAGAGGAGACCGAAGATCGTGCGCCGCGCCTTGGAACCATGCCGTCTGTGCTTTCGCCATGCGCTCCCTCTCCAGACGCCGCTGTTCCGCTAGCTCGATGCCCTTGACGCTAGCGAGAGCTGAAGTAAGGTGAGCCCGGAGTAGGTGGATCCATTCTTCGTAAGCAGCATCCAACGGGCATTGCAGATTGAGCCCAAGAATCATGACCGCATCCGGAGTCGTCGATGACCGATCTGGCGCGATGGGTAGCATTATGGCGGATTCCGGGAGGTGATCCCATTGGCGCAAGGGGAAGCCCTCAATCAACGCCGAGCAATCGTCCATGACAACGCATTGGCTGGCCGCAAGCGCGGGAACGATAGGCCAATTGGTCCGAAGGTCGCTGTGAAGGGTGCGGCCGCTGTTGGCGGACGAGAGCGACATGCTCGACGGTGTTGGCGACGAAAGAAACGGGGCCAAGTTGGGGCGGGCGGCCCGAAGAGACGCCGACATCTGCGCTGGGCAAGAGGGATGGTTGTCGGGCACGCCGACACTAGCTTGCAGATGGAGGTCGACCGTTGCCTGATCCTTCGCCGAGGTACTGTAGAACGCCATGAAGGGGATATCCTTTGCGTTCTTCTCCAGCACGTTCCGCACCCCTTCGTAGAACTCTCCGGTTGTCCTTGCAAGCGAGACCTGCTCGGACACATCGCGTAAAGTCTCCTGACGACGGCGCGCGAGGACCGCCGCGGTCGTCTCCAGCGTCGGATTGAACAGTCCGAGTGGTTTGCGGTCGGCGTCGAAGATCGGGATAAAACTCCATGTATGATATTTCTCCACAAAATGGCCAGTCGGGCCACGTCGATACAGTAGCAAGTCATCCTGGAAGTGACACGACTCCCCAAACTCATAGCACCGTTTGATCACGGGCAACACGTCGTTCCATACCGGTCCCCAGGCGTCTTCTGCCTTTGCAGAGGCGCCAAACTTGGCCGGGTGGTGGACGATCTGAGTGTAATGTTGATTGCTATTGATCAGTCTCTGCGCGAAGACTTGGCAGGGGCTCACTATATCATGTTGAAATCTGGGCCCAGCCACAACGAATCCTGCGTTGGCGAACGCATGAGCAGGTCTGTCATGGTGTGCACCACCGGCGACCATCCCTCTCTCGGCCCCAAACTCGTCAACGACCAATCAGTGGTCTCCAGCAGCCTTCTGCAGTTCAGCTCTGGTCCGACCTGGACGGCAGCCAGGGGTATTTGCTCCATGAGCAACGGGGGCGACAACAGCGAGGTATTGTTCTCGGTGTCGAGCGTCGTCGACAGAGGGGAGCGGCCCGCATTGTGCGAGCGGTGCCGCGTGTGCGAGCGCGATCGGGCGGCCGGAGGTTGCGAGACGCTCACTGGCGGAAAGTCGAGTGGCTGAGCGGCATCCGGTACGGAAGACTGTCGAGGAGGATCGATGGCGGTGACGGCGTACAGCGAGGTGCCTTGGCGTGAGGTCGAGGCCGACCGCAGGGGAGTCTTGGTGACGCGTACAACGGTGTCGCGGTTGATCAAAGCGAGATCGCGGATCGCTCTGTCCTCGTAGCCGCCCTGCACAGGCAGCCCCTGCAACCACGCCTTCAGGTCCTCCTTTCCTCTGCGTCCCAACGTGACGTCTAGCCCGGCCTCCGAGGTCGCCTGTTGCCATCGCTCGTTGCTCCACACGTCGTCTACCCTGTCGGGCGTCACGGCGACTACGAAGGCGGGGAACGGGTAGGCCTGATGTCAGCGCCGCTGGGCTTGAGCGCGCCGCGAGGCTCACCTGTAGGTATTCCCAAGGGACATCCTGCATCGAATGGTCGTGAATCATGAATATGGTGCGTTGCAGATGAAAACGTCCATCGCATCAAAATGCTCTAGGACTCGTGCGCACAACCAGGCCCTTGGCTGCTGTCAGCATAAGCATGGATATCAGGGACTGACTGTTGGGAACTTGAAAGGGTTTTAGAATTACGCCGGAAGCTTCTGCTCGCACGCCGATCATTCCCGTGCGTCATTCCCGGCATTCAGGGTTGTAGTGATTCCAGTGGAAGCGCAAGGCAGGTCACCCGCAGCTCGCGCTCTGCATCTAGGCCTAACGGCGAGCGAGATCGGAGCTTGTTGAGTCACAATGCAGTCCAGACTTACAGGTGAATAACCACACAAGCCCCCCGCCTCGTGTTCCGTGGATAGAATGGAGATAGACCAGTGCTCGCGAAGACTTGGGAGGCTCGCGGCGAGGGGCATCGTGCGACAACTTCGCTTGACTCACATAGATCGAGCGAATAGGTCGATCAACTTTGCGCGTCGGGTGCTCCCGCTGAGATACGCATGTCCTTGGCATCAGTGACCATAGTCTCTCATGTGGCCCAAAGACAGCGGGCGTGGTGCCCTCTGTCCGGCCAGACTCAAATGGGTGACCCGAGCCAGTGGCGGAGTGGCGAACAAGGGTGATTCCAGTTTCGTTGGCGGTTGGACGCAGCTGCATGCTCATCGACCGATGCGAGCAGTCGAGTACATTTGCCGACCATAACGCAGACATCGGTCTAGTCCTCTAGCCAGATTGCTATGCATTGTGACTGTATTGAGCACCAGGAGCAAGGTGGCCTGCCGCTTTGACGGCGATCGCCGCTGAGGTCTTCCAGTCGGTGCGTGCCTTCGACGTCATCTATCTGTTCGCGCCAAGATGATGGGGGGTACATATGCGCCTTTCACGTTCTGTCCTCCTACCCTCATCGCTGCCTTGCTTCTGCGTGTATCGCTCCTCGTAAACCGCTGGTGGAGAGCTCTGCCGCCTCGTGCAACTTGTATATGACCTCTGCGAGCCCCGCAAAGCATCTGTCAGAATGGCTGCTCTCATCCCCATCCTACTCCCGATCATCGTCGACACCGGCGTGAACATCGGTGAGTCAAAGATAGCTGCTTGCAGGCTCGAATTGCCCACAAGATCGTCGGCATACCTGACAACCAGGAGTTGGTATATCGAATGCCCTCCAAGGCGACTCGTCGTCGGTATCGTTCCAGATCGGTAAGAAAGTGTTCACCAACAAGAAGCCGTTCAACTTTGGGTCGCTCCCTCCTGAGCTGCGGCGAAAGATCCTCTTATTGGCCATGGAAGCAAGCAAGGAGTGAGTGTTGTTCCAAGCTCTCCTCTGTGCACTCTGTATGTATTGTCGGTGGGCAAGAGCTCACAGACCAGTCTAATTTTGCCAACGCCATACTTTTTCGATCCCACCCAGCCCTTGACGGTCGACCAGATCAAAGAGATCCAACGGCGGCACTTTCTGCACCCCGAGAGCAAGCACTATCGCTCCCATGTCGGAGATCGCCAATCGGCAAACGGATACCCGATCAGCACGTGGAGGTGGACGAACGTGAACTCGGAGTGGAGGGAGGTGGTCCAGCCGGGCTTGTGGAGGGATCTGGAAGTGCTAGGGTACCGACCGTGAGTGACGATCCGCTTGTCCAAGGGCGTTCTTCTCACTGCAGGTATACGCACTTGATCAAACATATGGACAGCAAGGATGGCTTCGATGTGCTCAGGCACACGCAATCGATCACACTGCGGGAAGGGTTCCGCTCACCGAGCGACATATGTGCGTATGACCGAGGATCTGTTCCCTTCACCTCCCTTCTGCCTCCGAGGCACAGGACTCACCATCCAGACCATATCCTATCCGACCCGTATCTGACGTCTTTGACATCAATATCCATCCTCCCCGACTATCCCACATCGTTCGACCAGCTCGTCGCGCCCGTTCCCACTTTCCCGTTCGGTCTCCAGCTCATTCGCACGCCCAAGCCTACCAAGACCATCACCTTTGGCTTCCCCCTCGACTCCACCACCAATTCTGCCTCCCGGCAGCACCTCAAGACATTGCGACCCCCACGATTGAATCTCTCCTTCGAACGCCCAACCGAGGACCTCTTCGCCGAGCTCAAAGATCTTGTCGCGGAGACGACTGGTGTCCTTGGGATTCGCTACGTGCCGCTGCGCCGTCTCGTCGACGCCGCTACCTTCCTGTGCGAGCCTCTGCAGTCTTTCGAGCGGATACACCTGTACCTCAATCTGCCCCGACCCCGTCAGATTCTCGTCGGCCCGGAAGGCGCCCGGACCCTCGGCGAAGATCCCAGCTCGCCCGTCATTCTCTTCACCACGAGCCTGGTGTCGGCACTGGAGGCTGCGGACGCCGACGTGCAGAAGCGGTATACGGTATGGAAGGTAGACGGATGGGAATCGGCGGGGCAAGTCAAAAACGCTACGAAGACGAAGCTGTGGCCTGTGCAGGTGCTGTTCGAGTCGCTGGACGACGAAGACGGAATGGAAGGGGCGGATGGAGCAGAGGCAGGGAGCTCGAAGAAGATCCAGAGTACGGGTGAGGAAGAGGAAGACGACTTGGACAGGCGGCAGGCCGAACTGGCAGGTAAGGAGAAGAAGCACTGGGACAGGGAGATGAATTTCAAGCTGCTGGGCGGACTGGTGAATCTGACGTTGGAAAGCAAGAAGCATTAGGCGGAAAGCGAGGGTTGTATGTGCCAGCTAGTGAGCTCTGGTCGCCAGGCCCACAAGATGTTGTTGTTGCTACTGTATGTATAGTTTCCAGCCTTGCGCGGACCCCGCCTGTCCCCACATGGAGTCAGGATGTGCCCACAGTAGCAGCCGAGGCCGGTTAAAGGGGGCAGCAGTGGCTGCTCGCCATACAGAGTCGAGCCCGCAGCAGTCTGTAATCAAGTAGACCCGTCCGGGGCCAGAGGCGGCGCCCAAGCAATCATCACGATTCCAGCCAGCTTCTGCAGCCCCCGTGTCTCGGGCTGTTGGACACCGAGATGACAAACACCAGTGTCAGCATAAGAAGTGCACTATGGAGTCTGAGATGCGTACACACTACTCCACCCCACCAAGCCATGTGCGACCAGCCCAATGACATCACCAAGAGCCTCGACGTGCTCGACAGCGACCATCCGAGCCATGATGCTCTGGGAGTCGCGAGCGGGACGCGTTCCACCGCGGTGCTGGCTGTCCCGGACAAGTGGAGGGCGTACTCTGCAGAGCTGCTCGGGACGTTTCTCCTCGTCTTCTTTGGCCTCGCGTCTAATTGGTGGGTGGTGAGACTGGTCCACTGGAGCTACATGTGGTCTGACGCCAAGCCAAGCGCTGCTCGGCACGCCGGACGACAGCAACTTCCTGGCGCTGCGCATCGGGTGGGGCGCGGGCTTGCTAGTCGCCATTCTAGCCACGGCCGAAGTATCCGGCGCGCACCTAAACCCCGCCGTGACGCTCGCCGTTGCGCTATGCCGCCGCTTCCCGCCCAGACACATCCTACCCTATGTCACGGCACAGCTGCTGGGCGCCCTCCTAGCTGGCATCACGTGCCAGGGTCTCTACTGGGAGCTGTTCAACACGTTCGAGGGTTCGCGCGGGCATCGCTCAATGGGGACCACCACAGCCACCGCGTCCATGCTTATCACCTCGCCGCAGCCGTGGCTGTCGAACATCGGTGCGCCGCTCGCACCCAGCTTGCGCGTCGCGCGGCGGCTGATGTGACAGGGGGCTTCTTCAACGAGGCAGTGGGCACGGCCCTGCTCATGGTCGCCATCCTCGCGACGGCCAAGCCGCAGATACCGCTCCATGTCCGCGCTGTCCTCTTGTCGGGGGCGTTCGTCGCCGTCAGCGGTGCCATCGGGCTGCAGACGGGCTTCGCGTTGAATCCCGCAAGGGACCTCGGCCCGCGTATAGCGTGCGCAATCTTCGGCTACCCAGCGACCATCTGGACCGAGCGGGATGGCTACTTCGTGTACGGTCCAATCGTGGGGCCGATCGTTGGCGCGGTCGTCGGAGCGGGAGTTCACGACTTGTTGGTTGGAGATGGCATTCAGCTTGCCAGATGAGTAACTCTTCCAGCTAGGGCATCAGCAAACCCGCATGGTCTCCGGTTTGTATTTCGTAATTCATGCATGAGGACGTCTTATATACTGTCCGTCAGCGACGCTTGGCTCACCGAGCTTACGCACTGACCAGCTGCTTCGTGATGTGTTCTATCTGAAGCCTTCGAGACCTCTTCCTGCCCTGAGCAGTAGCTGCCCTGAACTCACTCCCGTTCCCGCCCTTGGGCCCATACACACGCCTCTCATGTTGGTCCAGCCGCTCCATTTCGCTCCTTGCCCACTTTCTGAAGTCTCCGTTTTCCGTCCGTGAATCGTCTGGCTGGTGCACCGGCCGCCTGCCGTCGGCCCACATCCGCGGTCTGCCTGGTGCTTCATCCTGAAGGTCAGAACAAGCCTCCATCCGCTGCACCAGACTCACCCCTATGCTTCCACCTCCGTTAATCCAGTCACACCTCTCGCAGCTCTCCTCTCCAGTGACTTGCCCACCCATCCAGCCATGTCCACATCGGCCTCCTTGTCCGTGGCGAGGAACGGATGTTCGAGGAGTTGGGCATATGTCGGTCGGGCGTTCGGATCCTTCAACAAACTGGGGTCAGCATTCCCAGTTTGCGCAAAGGATGATGCGGAAAGAAGCGTACCACTTTGCGACAAAGTCGTTCGCCTCTTCGCTGTACCCCTTTGGCAACGTTGGCGCAGCGCCGTGCACAATAGCAGACAGTTGCGCGAACACGTTGGCAAACGTCTCGGGCGGGTACGGGTAGCAGCCCTTGGCGAGCTCGATGATGGACAGACCGACAGACCACACATCGGACGAGACGGTGTAGGTCGCGACCTGGTTTTGCGACTCGCCCTTTATCCGTTCCGGCTTCGCGTGAGCGGGCTGTGCGAGATGCGACCCGTCAGAGCCCTCGGCCCAAACCACTCACCGCCATGTACGACTGGCACCCTATGTTCGTCTTTGCCAAACTCTTCTCCAGCTGCCCCGATACTCCGAAATCACACAGTTTGACCTCGCCCTTCTTGTTGATCAGCACGTTTGTCGGCTTGACGTCTGTAGTCAGCTCCGATCTGCACCGCCTGCCCAGCTCCCAGTCCGCGCCGCGACTCACCTCGGTGCATGATCTGCAGCTCGTCCTTCAGGAATCTCAAGCCCCGCACCATCGACGCCGTGATCCGCCTCAGCACATCCTCCGGTACCCTCTCCGCGGCCTTGCCATCGTCCTCGTCTGGCTCGCCCGCCTTGAGCGACTTGCCTCCGCCCGTGAGGGTGTCGAGCGATCCGGCGTCCATGAACTCCATGCAGTAGTACACGCAGGACTCGATCGTGAAGGCGCCGTAGAACTCGACGATCTCGGGAGCCTTGGCGCGATGAAGAATGTCGAGCTCCATGATGATACCGCTGAGCTTTGACTCGTCCAGCTCCAGTCGGATTTCCTGACCGTCAGTCCGGCCATCCTGACGCATGACACTTCCGACTCACCTTCATGGCCATCTCGACTTGACTGGGTCGGTGGAAAACCTGCTGCACCGACCCATAGTTCCCCCTTCCAAGCTCTCCCATGACCTCAATCTCGTCCATGTTGATCTTGAAGCTCACACCGTCGTCAAAGTCGACTCCCTTCGCATGCAGCACCGCCTTGGAGAACTTGAGCGATCCAGACGGGTCCCTGTCGTTAGTGCCGGCCGTTTACACCACTGTCCAGCCACTCACATGATCTTGCCAAAGTCGGTAAACTTGTTGTCCTCAGCCTTTGGTGCGCCCTGCATCCCGCTCAACGTCAATCCACCTGGTGGTCCCCTCCGTCCGCCGAGTGTCGGTGCGCCCGGTCGGTTGAGTCGTCCAGGCGTGCTGCCAGGTGTTGGGCCTAGTGACGGCCGGGGCGGTCCACCTGCTAATCCTCTCCGCGCGGCGAGACCCAACGGACCGGCGTTGGGGCCTTGTTGCTTCTGTCCTCCGCCGAGAGCTTGTGACCGGAGCAAAGCGCCCATCGATGCAGCGTCAGGAGAGGGATTGCCGCCGAGACTCGGCGACGGGGCTGGTCCTCCCCGAGCAGCGGCCGCCTGCATGTCAGCCAATCACCAGGTGACTTCACCGTCCAGTCCATCCAGCACTCACCTGAAGCTTCGCCTGCAAACTGGCCGGTACTCTGCTCTCCATTTGCTGCTGCTGTTGCGGACCTCTCATCCCCATCGGACCCCTCATACCCATCGGAGCAGGCATTCCCATCCGCGACGACGATGACGGACCCATTGCCCTCCCTGGAATGCCCGGACCCGGCGGGGAGCGGACATTGGGAATGGCGGGAGCGGATGCGATGTTTGCGGGCGGACCCGGTCGAGGCAGGGAAGTAGGGGGTGTTGCAATAGCACGAGGTGCTTTGGGCGTGTCGGCAGTAATGTCTGTCGTCTCGGTATCATCGGCCGTTGCACCAGATGACGACTGTTGTGGTGCCGTGCCATTCTGAAGCGAAGTCGAAGGTGAGGCATGATCTCTGGCGATGACCGGCTGTTCTCTCGGACTATCGGCCGGGGGCTGATCGGCAGGAGAGGATATTTGCAGTCGATCTAACGAGGGTGGTGAAGACATGGCGAAGCGTAGGCACGCGCCGTGGTTCGTGAGACTCGAGGCGAGAGAGAAGGACCAGACGAGTCGGAAGGGGATTCGAGTCGAATGACAAAGCGTCAGGGCACAAAGCGATAAGCGGTTTGGTTGCGTCAATGGCCGGTGGGAATGTTGTCGAGAGGAGTGATGCCCGGGGAGTCTGCGTAGATGTTGAGATCACCCAAGGCTATTGCTGCAAGCGATAAGCCGGGATGCGCACCGGGGAAATATTGGGGGCAGAGGAAGTCGATTCGATGTCTCTGCGTGATGACAAGTCGATCCGGGTCGGGCGTGTTTTCGCTGACTGTTCGTGGTGGAAAGGCACGAGCAGACTTGAGCGCGGACACGGTCGATCGCAGTGGGCGTTTGGGGTCAGAAGAGGAGGAGTAAAAGTGAGCAAGAGGATGCTTGGATATGATGTGATGAGAGCATGTAATTGAACAGGGAAGCAAGAACACCAGCCAGACAGGGAAACCGAGAACAGACAAGAGAATGACGCACGCATATAGTAGGCAAAACACGTGGAGCCCACGCGACACGCACGCCTATTATTGGAGGGCTGCACGCGAGGCCGAGTGCTTCGCCCACGGCTCTCGCGCACCTATCTTCGAGGCGGTCTCTTCGCACGCCTACACACTCTGCTTCTTCGGATTTCGGACGTCATCTGGACACCCCTTACCTCGTTGCATCGAGCTCGCAGTCATTCTACGATTGTCATCGCCAGCACTCACTCACTCGTATCGTGTCTCACACCACGTATCATTGCCATGGTCCATCTGCCTATCAGACAGATCCTCGAGCGATCCGTCGACAAGCTCAAGCGGGACACCGTTCGGAGTGAGCTCGATCGCCTCCTCCGCCCGGACAGACCCCCATGCTGACCATCCAGTCCTGGACAACGATCTCGGCGTGAAAGCAGCACCACCTTATACCCTGTACTCGTTTACATCTCGCCTTCCTCCCGTCGAGAATGCCCAGTTTTTCGCACGTGGATCAGACGTCGACATTGGTGGATACAGCACAAACGAGGTGACCTCGGTGCCGTACCCATCCGCGTCCTCGTCGACGTCAGCAACTCTCCCGCCAGCGGAGAAGAGCACTTCATCAGATCCATCATGGTCTCATGTCGCATTCCACGGCAACATGTCGCTGCGCGTCCCTCAAGAGCAGGCCGGCAAGATACGGACAGGGTATGCGGGGATTCGAAACCGCAAGCGAATGACGCTGTTTGGAGAGGACTGCTGGGATTTGAGCTCGCACACGCATCTCAAGGTGGAAGTGGCATATAGAGGATGGGAGGGGTGGAGGAACAGGTGGTACTGCAATATCCAGACGGACAGTCCGGTCAGGTGAGTGCTGGGCGTTTTCCGGCAATGGTTTCGGCCGATATCCATACAGCGGGTTGGACAGACTGGAGAGAGCCCGGAGTCGATGGCGTTACCGAGCAGAAGCACCGAAGCGGCAGGTCCGTCAGCATAAATTGACGCCAGGACCGACCTCTTCCAGCATCGCCTCGACATCCCCCCCACACCAGCCTCCACTTCATCGCCCGAACAGCTCGACCCTCTCTCCGGTCCACCTCCCTCCTTCACAACACTCCACCTCCCACTCTCCGCATTCGTTTTGACGAACAATGGGCAGACCGCCGAGCGTCAGATCGAAATGTTGTACGGCAAAATCAGGACGATCGGCTTTTCCCTGCTTGGCGGAGGGCGCGGTGCGGAGGGCATCTCGTCGGTCAATCAAGCCAGTGCGGCACAGATTGCCGAGTTCAGGCGTCGTGCTCAGGCGGGCTACGGCGCAGGCGGAGGCAAGGAAGATCCGGACCCGGTTGTGGAGGAGATGCTGAAGGCGGACGGATATGGATCAAAGCAGGTCGGCGGGGGCGGCGTTCGCGCGGGCGATCCAGCCCGTGCTAGCGGATATCACCGTGTGCAGGACGTGTCGACTGGCAGCGAAGGAGCCGTGGTCGATCAGGAAGCAGCGGAGAGGCAGGCGCGCACAGATCGGCTGAGCGCGAGGGAAGATGGGACGGTGAAGGTCACGCCGTGGAGTGAGGGGTACTATGAGCTATGTGTGCGGAGCGTGCAAGCGGTGGTGTTTGATCCGATGGCGGATGAGGAGGGGCCGGAGAGCCGTGACATGTAGACGTCTGGGGTCTTAACACGGACGAACTGATGCGCGATGCATGTGCGTGCAACCCTGCGTCATAGAGCGGATCGGTCAAGTAGACTGCCGGGCGACAGTCAAACATCGCAGTGTCAACATTGGGAGGTCGGCTGAGCCGCCACTCAGCTCGAGTGGCGATGCGAACTCTGGCATCTAGCTATACCATCACGGCGTCTGCGGCATGCATGCTGCGACCCGAGGCTGATGCGCGGGAGACAGGGCTGCTATCAGCGATCCTGAGGCGTCGCTGTCGTCCGCAATGGCGGGGTAAGGATTGGAGCTCAGACTCGCTGATGCGACATTTGTAACGGTTCAGAAACCCGGCGCCACTAGGATGATTGATTTCCGCTTGTGAAGGCCTGAAGGACCTTGCAACGTCTCATGTCAGCGATTGCATCGCCCAAGCGCCAGTGCTTGCAGCGTCTTCACAGCTGGCAGACGCGCAAACACGCCGATTCCGGATTTGCAGGAGGTATGAGAAGCGCGAAAACAATGACGGCGCGGCACTGGCTGACGATCCTTCTCATCTCGTCGTTACCCTGTGCACATCCCTGGCAAGGCACTTGTTTTGCGCCGCGGCCGGACCGGGAAGCCCTGACGTGACTCACAACCGAGGATCACCCCTGGGCGGCTGTCAACGGCACCATATGCATGTGTCTCGAGGCTTGGCCGAAACGAGCGAGGTGCGGCAATATCACGCCATACAAGCGCGACTGACTCTGTTTCAAATATACCTCCACCTCGTTCGCGAGCTCGCCATCGATTCTGCGACCTCTGCGAGTGCAGGCCAGGCGGTGTCAGTGCAGGATGCCGACACTTCCACGGCCGTTGGAGCTGCGCGACCAACATGCATGAACCTCGCGTCCTCTGCTCCCACACAGCCGCCCCCGCCCGCAGATTACGCCATCATGCGCGATCACAGCCCGTAACCCGAAAATGTCCAATCCGACCGTGTTCCTTTCAAACTCGCCCGCGAGCATGCATAGCGCATGTCAAGCCCATCATTCGGAGCGACACCTTCCAAGCCCTTCATGAATTCCAGATATCTCTCTTATCATATCACACCCACTTCCTTTGCGTTATTAGACTTAGATCCCGGCGGGATATAGGCGGCAGCGGAGGGCTCATCTCGATGGTGGAGAGACATCATCAACAGCACGGCGAGATTGACTGGGGGGCAGTATTCGACGGGCTGTCGCATGCGACAGGAACGGGCAGTCAGCTTGCTCCCCCCGAAGCTGGACATGGCGGACACGGCGTGGCATCGGGCGATGCGGGCGGTGAGACCCTCCACAACGTTGACCCCGACACGGTGTGGGATCACCTATTCCCTCCGCCCCAACCGCCGCCATCACGCCTCGAAATCGGCGCAGCCCTCGCGTCACACTCGGCGAACAGCACCCCGAGGAGCGTCGAGGCAGGACCCAGTCGACCAAGAGGCCAGCAGCGCGCGTATCCGTACTCGGCCTCTGCTCCGTTGACCCCGAATCCGGCGTATGCGACCAATGGGAATCAAGACCAGTTCTTTGCGCATCTCGCGGGGTCGATGTTTCTGTCGCAACAACGTACGGGCGAAAGCGATCCGTCGCGTGATGCCGCGGGAGCCCTGCCGGGGGTGCCACTGCCGCAGGGGTACAACTCTGCACCGCTAGATTTGGGTCGCTTCGGTGGCCGCAAGTCACGCCAGGACGATCGTGAGTGATCCCCGGACAGACAGCCCAATATGGGGCAGTTGGCAAGTGGGAGATGCGCGTCGCATGGCGCTGCTGCACCGGTGCAACTGGCAACTGGCAGTGACATAGCTGACATGCCAGCACCAGCATGGCAGCTCCCCGAACCATCATCATCCACATTCGCATTCACACTGCCACCGCCTCACCCCTCTCTAGCGCAGCACGTGATACCGCCCAGCCGTCGCCAGTCCATACCTGTATGGCAGACCTTCAATGCCGCAGGTCCCTCCCACCACGCCTTCACGCCGGACCGCGGACAGTCAAGCCCAGAGGCCACACCAATCGGTCCGCCGCCAGGCACGCCCATCCAGGCTGTCTCGACGGAGAGTAGCGCAGGATCACTAGACACTGAAGACAAGAGACAACGCAACACATTAGCCTGTGAGTGGTCGTAGTTGACACCCTCCGCACTGCCAGCCTCTCCCATGCTTCATTCGCGAAATATTGTATCCTAGCTGACATTCGCAGCTGCCAAATTCAGAGCAAAGCGGAAAAAGCACATAACAAACATCAGCAAACGGATAGGAGAGCTGGAAGGGGAACACTCGACCTTGACACGGGATGTAGCGGACCTGCGTCAAGAGAACAAGTTCCTCAGAGTGAGTCGTGATGATCGAGAGGCCGGTACAGATTCCCTGACACGCAGGAGATGGTCGAGCTCAAGTATGGCCTGGATGTGGGGCCCGGCGAAGGAGACGACGAATCTCCAGACGCCCCAGCACATCACGACAACGGCCAATAGATCGCCGTGAGGCTCTGGTCTCGCGATGCGCGCGGACCGCATTGCATACAACAGCCTCGCGCGTCGGCCGCATCGACTGCGATCATCATCCGAAGCACACCCGTACCGAAGGCCTGCTTCTTCGGCTCCCATTGCCTGCGTGTCGTCTGGTGGCCTGTGTAGCGCTATGAGTCATGTCTCACCACCCCGCATCAGCTTCGCACGCCCCTCAGCTCAGCTTCGAGAGGTCAACATGCTGTACATCTATGCATTCATCTACTTTCGCCTCGGCGTTGTCGCTACGCCAATGGCAGGGAGATTCCTCGCGGCAGAATGCCAGGAAGGGTAAGTTCAAGAGACGGACCCTTTGGCTGCCAGCCTAGCTGGGCCAGCTTCCCAGCCTTGGCCTTCATCTCAGCGTTGATGAGCCTGACGGTCAGCTAGCTCCACACTCGCCTAGTCGGCAACTCACGGTGCAATGAAACCGGCCTGGTCCATAGGCACTGCTTTCACAGGCAGCTCCCTGTCCGCGCTCTGAGAAAGAACCGCCGCCCAGGTCTCCGCAATGTGCTTCCAGGTGTACGAATAGCCCGGAGCATTGAAGTAGCGGGTGTGAGGCGCGATGTCCGCTGCGACTGGCTTGCCGACGGTCGGCAAGACTTGCTCGAGGAAGACATCCGTTGCCGAGATTACATCGTCGATGTGGATCTGCCCGTTAAACCGACTCTGGGTAGAAGCGTGATGCGCGCGTACCAGTTGCATGTGCGCGCTACCGTCACCGATGTACGGTGCATAGCCCAAGCCTAGCGCGTTGTTCGTGTACAGCCGCACGAATACACCTGTGGAGGCGATGCCAGCCGAGGGGACACCGTAGACGCCTCCAGCGGAGAGCACCCAAACGTTGATGCCATTGCTCAGAGCCTTCAGAGCGCTGCGTCTCAGCAGGGCGAGGCGGACGGCGTTGTACACTCACATGAGGTCGCCCGCGCCGTTGAACATCTGGTCGTGCAACAGTCCGATATCGTCGGCGGATGAGTCCTGCTCCGTCAGCTTGGGGCTGACCCGACCGCCCGACGAGACTCACATCATACTCCTTGGCATCCGTTGAAGCGTTTCCACCCGTCTGGGTGATGAAGTTGCCGGTTCCGGTGAAGCGAATGAGGGTGGGCTTTACGGCGCTCTGCTCGATGAGGGGGACCAAAAGCTTTGGCAGCGCGGGGCTCGCGGAATCTCCTACATCCCACACGATGTCAAACTCCTCGATGGTGCGTCGGATGAGGTCCTCATCGGTCCAAGACCCTTCAATGACCTTGATGCCGAGCTCCTTGAGCGCAGGAAGCCCCTTGGATCCGGGCCGCACGAAAGCGGTAACCTCGAGGTCGAACTTGTCGACAATGTGAGGGATGACGTGGGGCATCAGCAGGCCGGACGCGCCGAAGATGAGGACTTTGTGGACCATTGCGAGGTTGTTGCTGGTGGTGATGGGGTGAGCGAAGGTGAGTTGGGCGATGGCTTGCTGAGTGAAGCGGGCGAGTGTGGATGATATTCCTCCAACGGTCAAGAAGAGGGCGCCTTTATAGCATGTCGCTCGCGACTGCGACGCGGAGCATGAATCAGCCTACATGCTGACCAAGATGGATGTGAACGTCTATGACGAGGTGTATTCGACAAGATGTGCTGCACGACGAGTACCAACAAGTGAACGTGTTCTGGTGAGCGGATGCTCGATTATGCTTAGCAATACGGGACGCTTATCAAGAACAGACTATTTCGGGCTCAAGCCGGGCGGGAAGCGGCTGACTCAGCTTCGACTATCCTCATTCCATGCAAATCAACTGCCCGACTATCTCCCGTGCAATCTCGATGCAGAGCCAGGGAGGTCGGATCGGACAGGAAGTACAGTCAGACACACCGTCATGCTTGCCTGGAACGCGTTACGACGTTTTGGATATAACCACAGCAAATACATCGTTTCTTTGCGAGAAAATAACCGGTCAACCACGCGTTCCATAAATACTCGTCGAGCTGCAGGCGCATAAGCAGCTTACTCATCGCAGCTTCCGAATCATAGCTCGCCACGCGCGATGCGCATCTCCAGATCCCTCTCCACGAATGTCTTGTGCCCTCGCCATTTGCGAAGCTTCACGCCCTCGGTGAACATCTCGTGGATCTCGGCAGGACTTCGTCGACTGCTTTCAGGCATGATGAAGAAGGCCAGGATGGTGCCCCTGCAACGTCAGCAGGGCTGGTGTAGTATGCAGACACTCACGGAACTCCCAGTCCAACGAATAAAAACGCAGTCTTGACTACCCAAACCTTGAGCATGAGCGGGACGGTGAAGCTGAACAGCACCGCGAATAAATTGCAGAATGCAAGGCCCCAACCTGTCGACCGGGCTCGGAACCTCTGCTCTGGCATTTCCGTCAGATACGCATATGAGGTCGAGCTCTGGAAGGTGTTGAAGAAATTTGCCGCTGTGCCGGCGAAGACCAGTACCGATCCGAGCTGTTTCGATTCATAGTTGAAGCACCCGACGATGGCCATGAGTGTGACACCGAAACACGCGCCGCTGAAGCCGATCAAAGTCATTGGTCGACGACCGATCTTGTCGACAAGCAGAGCGTCGAATATGACCGACACGAGAGACACGCAACCGAGAATGATCGTGACCAGGAACGGGTCCTTGTTGCCGGCGAGCTGGTAGAAATACGTCGAGTAGTTGCTGAACACCGAGAGTCCTACAAACTGTTGAAGGACCTGCTCCATGAGCCCAAATTCTTATGTCAGTGCCGGCGAGTGACCTGCCTTGGGGTAAGCTCCGATCAGGAAGCGCTTCAGGTTGAGACCAGTCAACATCGCCATTGGACCGCTCGCTTTCGTCTCCAGGTCCCACGCTCGCTGCTGGGCAATGGTCGCCGAGATGATCCCTACTTCTCTGTCCACGTCGTAGCCCTTGACATGGCGGTGACGCCTCGTCAAAATTGCCCGCGCTTTGTCGATCTTGTTCTTGCTCACGAGCCACCCTTCCGTTAGACGGTCCCGGGACTGTCAAACACCACTCACAAGGAGATTCGGGCAGGAAGACAAAGATGAGTATGCTTACACCAATCATAGCGAATTGGGTGTAAACGGGAGTCTTCCAGTTCAGCGGGTGGTTATCCGCCTGAGCTTTGAGTCCGATCGAAGCCATAAGCCCTCCGAAGGTGAACCACAGGCTGTACGCCACCAGAAGGAACCCTCGGATCGCCGCCGGTGCTTGCTCGTTGATGTACTGTAATCTCAGTCCTGACCCGGAGCGATTGGGGAGGACACTCACAACGGGCAAAGTCGCTTGGACGGACCCAATGCCGACACCCGCAATTAACTTTGCCAAAGTCCAGTGCCACCATTTGGTAGACACACATTCTACGATTACAGCCTACTGAATCAGCTCCATGCGGCAATTGCCTGGGGACACAGCCTACCAAAGTCAACAAAGCGGTGAAGACCCACATGGCACCCTTTCGACCGATCCACTCTGCAGCCCACTGAATTGACACCTGGCCAATCACTTGACCAGCGCTGAGTCGTCAGCGGACTTGCAATCGCACCGCGAAGATTAAAGGGTCTCACCTGAACAAACCGCCGAAAGTAGACACATGGGAGGGGTTCAGCTTCTTTGCGCCGGGGTCTTTGAACTGCGCGATAAAACCCTTGTTCGCGATGACGCTAGCAGACAAGGTGTTCTGGTATCCTGCCGTAAGTGATCGCTCACTAAGGTCCACACACACCACCCACCATCGGTCGCCGCCGCGAAACCCGCCAGCCCGCACACGATCAGGGCGTTCCGATACACCTTTGCGGTTTGCCACACGCTCAGCAGATCCAGCTCGGACTTGAGCTGAATGTCTCGACCCTCTTTGAGATTCTCCAGTTGAGCATCGGTGCTAAGGTCTTGAGGGGCAGCCGGCGCCGCTTCGATCTGAATCGCATCGTGCTTCTCCTCGGTAGGAGAAAGGTTGGGGAGCGATGTCATCTTGCGCGAGGGGCCAGATCGTAAGCGGGGCGACGAGGGGACCCAGGCCAGGGCCTATTATAGCTCCCGAATTGGTTCGATCTCGTGTATCAGGTGGATACCCCGGCTCTTCGGACCGTTTCAGTTAGCCCCCGGGCACGAGATCTCAGAACCCCAAGGTATATCCGCCGCGAGGGATCAGCTGCTCATGCACGCCGAAGGTGCGGTCCTGCAGCTGCCAAGGGCTCAATATACTGCGCAAATCCATTTTTGGACTAGCGCGAGACAACAGGCGTTTTCGGGCGCCGGGGTCGGCGGGATAGCGTGATCCGAAGCTCTCCTCGAACGCCGAAATGAGATCGGAGCACCCGGCTCCGGCCACGCATTTAATTCGCCGAGATCGAGCTACTAGGTGGACATACGACGTCTGTCCACCGGCACTTCAGGCGGTGGGCAAGTGGATACTGCGAGATCACTTGTAGTGAGATGTATCGCGCGCACACTTTGGGACTCGAACAGATCCCCAGGATCCGCAATGTCATATCCCCGTTTTTCAGGTGCCAGCCAGCAGGCGGTGCTGCCTGAGATAGTGAGCAGACCAAGCTGCACAAGTCGTTGGCTGACTTGTAGACGAAAAGAAGACTAGGCCTCTTCCGAGGGGGCCATTACCGTAGTCAGAACCTATCCTCCGCTCTGGACCGGGAGCGGTGTTCTGGATCGCCCCATGTCGAGTTGACCGTGTGGTCCGCCTCGGGCTATGAGAAGCCCACCTTCGAAGCCGGCGTCCGAGGCCTGCGATCGGCCGAGGCGAGGCCATTCCTGGTGGGCGACCGGCTCGGGCCTAGCTGGACGAATCACTGGCTTCAAGTCGTTCTGCGCATCCCAAAGCATTGGGCGGTGGGCGACGACGCGGTCATTTGTGAGCCGGCCGCCGGCTTGCTGAGAATGCTGACTGGCCAGTCGAGTTTGATCCGAATTGTGAAGGCCTCATCTACACCACCTCTGGGGACCCCATACATGGTGAGCGTTAGATTGCTGAGCTTGTGTCGCATGTTAACGAAGCAGCGATTACCGGAGGGCCGGATTCGCGTAAGGATGGGCAGCCTGGCATGGCAGAGGATCGGCGCGTCGAATTTGTGATCCCTGCCGAGGCCGTCCAGCACGGGATCTACCAATGCTATATAGAAGTCTCTGTGAACGCCATGTTTGGCCTCGGCTTGAATGGCTTCCGTCACCAGCAACCTGATGTTAGTTGTGTCCCGATATGAGAGGCTCAATTGACCGCAGATGAATGTGTCGTTCCAGCTTGCCACGGCTGATCTACGCCTGTTGCGGACCGAGGCATGCCAGCTGGACATCGATTTCCAGATCCTGTCACAGATCGCAACCAGCACCGAGAAGGGCGCGAGCGGGGACTTGGGCGCTAGGGCACTACGCGCGGCAAACGAGATCATGAACACTTTCAGACGCTCCTCCGGTGACACGGACGACGGGTCCTTGGATGCCTTGATCGGCGAGTGCCGAGCGATCGCTGCTCGAATCTTGGGAGACAGGACTGCATCAAACACCAAAGCAAAGCGAGATGGTGTACGGGACGAGGATCTCAAGCTATGGGCGATCGGTCACTGGTAAGCAAAGCCTCTGGCCCGAAACTGAAGGTAGCCATATTGACACGGCGTGGCTGTGGTGTTACTCCCACACGCAGCAGAAGATTGCTCGCTCATGGTCGACTCAGGTGGACCTGATCAAGCGCTATCCTGACTATCACTTTGCGGCGTCATCGGCTCAGCAATACGTCTGGCTACAGGAGCTCTACCCGTCGCTGTATAACGAGGTGAAGGAGCAAATCGCGGTCGACCGGTTTCATCCCGTAGGAGGAGCGTGGTTGGAGCACGATTGCCTCATCCCCTCTGGGGAGAGTCTGTGTCGGCAGTATCTCTATGGCCAGCGATACTTTGAACGGCAGTTCGGCAAGCGGTGCCGGGAGGCCTGGCTGCCAGACACCTTTGGCTACGCCAGTCAGTTGCCTCAGATTCTCCGATTAGCCGGTATAGACTTCTTCTTCACCCAAAAGGTCCGTGAGGCGTTGAATCACGGAGCTAGAGTACCGCTGAGGGGCAGCTGTCATGGAACAACATCAACACCTTCCCGAACACCACGTTCAATTGGATTGGCCTTGATGGAAGTCAGGTCTTGGCGCACATGACCCCGGTGGACAGCTACAACTCACAGTGCAATTATGACGAACTGCTTAAGGGACTGAACGGGAACAAAAATCTGGGAGCTACCAACCAATGTCTCATGCTGTATGGCAACGGTGATGGCGGAGGAGGGCCGACGCCCCGCATGTTGGAGAAGGTATGCCAGACCTAGTGGTTCATGCTGAAACACAGCTCGAGCGACTAAAGGCTGCCTCGAGATTGCACCACGAGATTCCCAGCATTTCGCCGAAAACACCTGTCGAGTTCTTCGAGCAGATCTGTGCCGCCACAGACGGAGGCCGTAGACTGCCGTCAACACGGGGAGAGCTGTACTTTGAGCTCCACAGAGGCGTGAGTGTGTTCGAACCCCGCGTTCGCGAAGCTCATTCACAGATCTACACCAGCCAAGCCAACATCAAGAAGGGCAACCACGAGCTTGAAAAGCTGCTGCGCGACTTTGAGTACATCGCGACGATCGCTTCGCTGCATGTTCCGACATTTGATTTCCCCAAGACGGAGCTCGATGCGATCTGGAAGGATTTGATGCTCAACCAGTTTCACGACGTCCTGCCTGGCACGAGTATTGCCATGGCTATTCAGGATGCTCTTGATATCTACGCCAGACGAGTCAGCGAGGTTCGAAATTTGACGCAAGCCGCGTTGTTCGCCCTGAACGGCGGGGTGAAGGAGGCATCCATTGTTTTCGATCCCTACAGACTTCCCCGCGCTACCTTTGTAGAGGTCGACGGTCGCTTGGCGCCTTTCGCAATCGATTCGGCCGGTATCGGCTCCGTGATTGCTGTAGACCGCCTCACGTCGCCGACTGTGCACCACACAGGGGAGGGCTTCGAGCTGTCGAACGGGCGCTTACGTCTGACCATCGCTGGTGGTCGTCTTACCAGTCTGTACGATCTACAGACCAGACGAGAGCTCATCCGGCCTGGTCCAGGCACAGGCACAGGGGGTCTGATGCTTTACGAGGACTTCCCGCTCGCCTATGACGCGTGGGATGCCGAGGTATACCATCAAGATTGCGGACGCGAGATACGCTTTGACTCGATCGAGCCGGCGTCGGAACCTTTCCGCGCTTCACTCAAATGCACCGCCAGATTACATTCGAGCACGGTCGTCGTCACGGTGAGCAAAGGTTGACCGCGTTGACTGAATTCAGTTCTCCCTTCATGCCGCGTTGGGTCAAGAGCCCTCAGAGTGTCTCCAAGTGCACGCCTCCGCCGACTGGTATGAGAAGCACAAATTCTTGAAATGTGAGTCACTTTGGCACACACACCTGACACCGCAGTCGCGCTGCCTGTGGATGTCAGTAATGCGGTCGCGACATTCGGCACCCAGTATGGCTTTATTGAGCGTCCCACGCATCGGAATACACTACAGGAACAAGCCAAATTCGAGGTCTTTGGCCATGGCTGGGCGGATCTCAGTGAGACGGGCTACGGCGTGACACTGGCGAGCGCGTACAAATACGGCTATAGTGTAGAGGAGAACACCATGAGGTGAGTTTGTCACGAGGTGACGCTAGACTGACTGTAGAATATCTCTCTTGAGGTCAGCTACGGCCCCTGATCCTCACCAAGATGAGGGCCACCACGACTTTTCGTTCGCGATCATCCCCCACCGTCAGCGCTTCCTCGAGAGCGGCGCGTTGCGACATGCTCGTGCCTTCGTAAACCCTCTCACCGAGCGGTATCGCATCGGCAGGGGCGCAGCGATAATCCTACAGGAGAAAGCGATATACTGTTCGCCGCAATCATCGATCGTTCTGGACACGGTCAAGCCCGCCGAGGACACCATTTCATCGGCAGTCCAGCATGTGGTTCTCAGACTCTACGAAAGTGAAGGCGGTAGGGCGTCCACAACGGTCGTACTGTGGGTGTTGGCGTCGCTTTCTTCGCTGACTTTGCAGGCGAGGAGTGAAGGTTAAGAGCATCGACGTGGTCAACTTGTTAGAAGAAGTCTTGGAGGATGAGGCCCCGGTGGAGTGGAAGCAACTGGGCTCGGATGCGCATTGTGCGTTGTCACTACGGGCCTTCGAGATCAAGACTCTGCTGGTAAAGCTGTAGAAGTAGAGTCGCTACGGGCGCTGCACCATATCTCTGTCACGACTCGAGGCCAGGATAAATGCGCGTCCAGTAGCGACGAAATCTGAGAACTCGAGCGTATAACTAGTAGGCCTAGATTTCCACGAGAGCCGTCCTTCGTCATGAAGTCTCCCATCTTGCCCGTCAGAGGTGATTTCCTGAAAACACGCCCGCTGAGCATACCGCACAAGTGGTTCAAGGCGCGTTCGATTGCTTCGGCGCGCGATCCCGCCCAGACACGAGCCAAGCCACACCTTCCCGCGTGCTACGCGAATGCCATGTTCGCTCCCGCAGAGAACGTTCGCTCAGGCACTGAGACTTTGATCCTCATTTCCCATGTGGCGGATCAAAGTACGCGGCTCCAGTCCACGCAGAGCGTCCCGCCCATTCGCTGTCGACCGTCCGCGAGTGCGGTGTTCGGAGGTTTCCCGATCCAGACCTACTGCCCGTCGGTAACACTGCTCATCAGGGAACGTGCGCTACTACCTCGGACTTCGTTCCTGGTTGCGAAATACGCTCTGTGCCACGTTCGAGCTCTCTGCGGTCTTTATGTGCGCGATATCCGCATGATCCCCTTGAGTATGTTTATTTAGGCACATTGTGCACTCGGCCAGCCCCGAAGCTCCCAGTATAGGAGGTCCAGTAACAAGTTGAGAGCCCCTTTGGGTGTCGAGATGGGGACGCGCAGGCAGGTCTACGTGTAGGCCGCGGCGCAAGAAGGCAAACGCGCCTTGCTGGCTGCTGTGCTCGTACATTTGACGCGTGATCCTAGCTTCCTGTTCGCTCAGATGCTATCGACGCTAAGATCGCAATGATGTCACGTTCAGTGTGGACCTTGCGGATCGGAGTGGCATGTCTAGTGCTCTGGGTGTGTGCAGTCATCTTTGAACTGTGAGTTTTCCCATGTCCCCACTCACAGCCGGCTTATCTATCAGTCCCATCCCTTCTCAGCCCTCTCGCCAGCAGTGCGACCCTTTCCGGCGCAGAGGGATACTACAAGTGGCGACAGAGCCGACACTAAACCGATGGCTCACCTTTGAAGCCGGTTGTGAAGCGCGCGATGTTCTTTTCCCTACCTTGAAAGCCAGCTGGGCTCAGGCTGAGCCGAGTACGAAGCCGCTCTTCCCGCACTTGGTGAATTCAAGCGAAGTTCACGCGATCGACACATCAGTACTGCGGGGAAAGACAGCTCTGCTGATCGGGGATAGCTTGGCAAGAGGCAACACGTTTCAGTTCTGCGCAGTGAGTCCCCTGTTCGGTTTGTCTGTAAATCCTCTGACCTGTCAGCTGTTTGGCGAAGAACCGGTGGCCATCGATAACTCGCATCCGTACAGCCCACCCAAACCCACAGATACGCATCCAGTTCTCGACGAATTTGATCGGTTCCCTCGCATAGACCCTCCGGCGGCGAACAAGCAGACTGAGGACGACGGCCATGCAAGCCACTATTGCTATATACCGTCGCTCGACTTGATGCTTGTGCAGATCTTCACCTTTGGTATGGATAAAGATTACTACTGGCAGTTCCGGGTGGGCACATAACCTCCGCTAGTCAGCGATGTTGACGATCAGGAAAAAGGACTGCCCTATATTCTGGACTATCGCGTCTCATACCTTGCAAAAGGGACAATGCAGCGAACCGGGCGAGGAGAGCCGGATCTCGTCCTGGTCGGGTCTGCGCTGTGGGACTCGGCACGCTGGATGAGGGAGGATCTGGCAAACAATGTCGATTCCGACAGTGGACTTTCTCGGTAGGTCATGAGCGCTGCGGGAACACCCATCTGATTCGCAGGGACCGAATCGACTGGTACCGTACAAGGGTGGCAGAAATCCTTCGCGTCACGCGCGCGACGTTCCCTGAGTCCACGCTCAAGTGGATGAGCAACCATTACCGTACGGTACTACCAAGCTGGTTGTCGTAGCTGATGGCAGCAATCGTGGCAAAGTCCAATGGGTGGTTCACCGCTGGTGTCGAGGGCAACAAACCGCGGCCGGTGAACAAAGTGATAAGACTGTCGCAGATGAATCAGATCTCGCGATCGGTTGTTGAGAGAGGGATCGGCAAGGCCAGCCTCTTCGACTGGGGTCAGCTCATGCTGGGACAGGAAGCACATCAGATAGACGAGTGAGTCGCATTCAGCCTGGCAGAACGTGTTAACGGCGTAGTCTGCACACGGCGGTTATTCCCGGTGGCATTTTATTCGCCGAGATGCTCTTGTAATACCTCTATCAGGGTCCTGGCGGGTGGTTCGGCTTTTTCTAAAGGTGAGACTTGATGTATGTATGACCCAGTCCTGTGGACAATCGGCGCTCACTACTTGGCCCCGGTTGCATCCCGCGCGTTGTCCGGTCGGTGTGCATATGCGCGCAACTCCGATACTGTTGGGATACTCATAAGCAGGCGCAGTTCACCCCTCGCTTTAGTCCGCATAGGTCATTGCGTCGTCCGGTAAGCCAACTACGAGTCGAGAAGAGGGAACACTCAGGAGGCGCCTACGCCACCGGCCGGCCATTGGGGCTGGGGCCTGAGGTTGCGAGCAACTTCTGGCCTGATTCACACACGCTGAACTTGCCTACTGCCCCTCGGTGACTCCGGGACTCAAGGCAACATGCCAGCACGGTGCTCGAGGACGTGCGATGAACCGACTTGCCCGACCACCGGACCTCCGTCATCACTTGTCCGCACGAGCCACACTGATGGCGAGCTGACTCGTCTACAGGCTCGAGCGCTCATACGGTGGCTGATTGCTAGCTTCAAGCACCACATGACCGCATGATCCGGCGTGGGAGTGTCGTGGTGGACGGCCTTGCTGGCTCATCGAGCAAATGGCTGTAAGACGGGCATCCCTCAGCACGCCCCCAACACTAATGTCTTGCGCAATACACAGCCGCGCCTGACCTTGCTTCTCTTAATAGACATTCTCGGGACTAGGCATGGTCCGACAGCCAGCGAACTCATCCAACATGCACATATGACTCCGTATTTAGCGGAGATCAACAAGCAATGTATATCATTTGCCGGGAAGATCTGGCCACTAGCGCAAAATGGAGGCAGAAACGGCAGCACTAGCCGAGTCACCACATGCATCCAAAGACGATGCGCAACGTGGACCCACATGTCCAGCTGATAAGGTCTTTAGCGACACATTCCGCGGCCGCGTAAGACCTCGATTCGGGCGGCGATCGCGAAATATCACCAGGGGTGCATGGGTCCACAAGAAGAAGCAAACGGCTATTTACGGCTCGCAGAGACGCGCTAGTCACCGATGGATATGGTTTGCGCTAAAGAAACGCATTTCAATCAAATCATCCTGGTGGACGGTTACTGATGTATGCGGGACAGGCGATTGATGTATAAAAAGTGGATCGGTTGTGCAAAGACTACACCAGCCCCAACAATGTTCCTCAGCACCACCTCCGCCTTCGGCATCCTTGCCCTTCTTGCCTGCCAGGCGACAGCCGCCCCCGTCGCCGAGGAGGCGATCAAAATCCCATTGTCAAAGCGCTATGTCAACCGTCGGGATGACGGCCAAGCCGACCTCTCCTGGGTCTCTGCGACGACGAATCAGGTCGCGAGCAAGTACCACGCCACACTGACGGCGTTCGAAGACAACACGGGACAGGCTCTTCCGGGAACGTCGACGAAGGCGGAGCGACATGCTTTGCGCAAGCGTCAGTCCGAGGGCTTAACCGACGAGCAGGGTGGATCTTTCTGGCAGGGTTCGATTTCCATCGGATCCCCCGCGCAGCAATTCAACATGTGAGTCGGGCCGAGGGGCAAGAGCTGACAGACAGGGACTTTGACACTGGTTCTTCCGATCTTTGGGTGCCCACATCGGACGCTGGCACTGTGAGTCGTTGCAGTAGGAACCGCGCTGAAGACAGTCGGGCAACACATACGACCCCAACGCATCCTCAACCTCTCAAGACCAAGGTCGAACCTTTCAGATAAGCTACGGAGACGGATCCACGACTTCCGGAGAGGTCTACACCGATACGGTGACCATCGCTGGGCTCACTGCGACCAACCAGGGCGTTGGAGCGGCTTCGCAGGCTTCGAGCACTACCGGAGCTTCGTTCGATGGGTGAGTCTGAAGGAACTCGCGTTCACTGATTGTAGGCTCGTCGGGATGGCATATCAGTCTATCAGCACAGAGCGCGAGTCTCCTTACTTTGCTACGCTCTTCTCCGAGGGCGTCGTCAGGAAGGGGCAGTTCTCGTTCGCCCTGCTCCAATCAGGCGCCGAGCTCTATCTCGGAGGCGCGGACAGTTCCAAGTACACTGGATCGATTGCCTTCACCCCGGTCACCAAGCAAGCCTACTGGCAAGTCAACATGAACTCGGCCAAGGTCAACGGAAAGACTGTCACCTCAAACACGCCGGCGATTATCGACACTGGTGAGTGGCTCAAGCTCGACACGGCTGACCGCAGGAACGACACTCATCTACGCCCCGACGGCGAGCGCCAAGACGTTCTACGCCAGCTATCCGGGTGCTCGCACACTGGCAAGCTTTGGCTACACCAGCTCGCAGTACAGCGGATACTACGCCGTGCCGTGCTCAGGTCCGAGCTACGTGTCTCTCCGTAAGTCGCAAGCGCCCATAACGCGCTGACCCCAGAATTCGCCGGAGTATCCTACACTATCCCCACCTCGACCTTTACCAACCAGGGCTCGGTCGGTACCTACCAAGGCAAGAACTACTGTCTCGGCGCTCTGATTGGGAGCGACTCGATGGGCACTGGCAACGCGTGGCTGGTGGGCGACGCTTTCTTGTCGAGCGTCTACTCTGTGTTTGACCTGGCAAACAACCAAGTTGGATTTGCCCATCTCGCATAGGGAGTTGGAAGGAGAAGGAAAACTACCAGCATCAATAACAACAAATGCACAAAGCATATGACAGGGCAGTCAGTTGCTGACGCTGTCTTGGTCGTCACATCGATAACGCTTCCGTCCCAGGTGTCAGAGTCACCGTCAGGTGTTTTCGTGATTTTGGCTCGACACGCGATAGGACAGCCAGACAAGGTTGGACCGGCTCTCCCATTATGACCTGTTCTCAATGCGAGACGAAGCTAAAAGCGCGCTGTCGCATCCCGCGCTGTCTCGCTTGAGTGCCGCAGATGCTCAAAGTTCCCCGGGCTCGCTCAAGCTGGCCTTCGTGACGCTTGACTTCACAGCAAGACTTTTGATACATTCTTGACTACGTTACAGGTTGAGCGAGGAACGTTTGAGTGATCAAGAAGCACGCAAACGCGATCAACACGTCGATGCCTCTTCGCTTTGCCTCCGCACACTCTACGAAGAAGATCGGTGAATGATGGTCGGCTTCTCCTTGGGTTCGACATGGCGATCGACATCGAGGAAGTTGAGCAACCCGACGTCTCGTTGCGCCGAACGCATCTGCTCGGCTTCCCAAGTCGATCGACCGCTCTTGTCGCCAAAGATCTCGTCGAGCTCGTCGAGCGTTCGATTCTTGGTCTCGGGAACAAGGAATAGCACGTAGGCCGCAGCGATGACACACATGAGACCAAGGAATATGTACGCGCCGTACGGAGCCTTGGCGACGAAGTCGGGGGTGGACATCGCGACCGCAAAGTTGTTCAGCCAGTTCGAAGAAGCCCCAATAGAGACTCCCTTGGCTCGAAGACCAAGAGGGTAGACCTCGGCCACGAGGACCCACGCACTGTAGATTAGCCACAGATCTGTCGGGATAGCCCGCTTGACTCACGTTGGTCCCCAAGAGAAACCGAATCCGATCGCAAAGAGCCAGATGAAGACGACGGCGGCCCATCCGGCTGATCTGGCATCGGAGGGCACAATGTCCATGTTCCACTTGTCGTTGAACTGGCCAATGATACCAGCGACAACAAAGTGACAAATGCCCATCCAAATGGCGCCGGTGATCAAAACTGGCTTTCGACCCCACGAGTCAAGGTACAAGACCGCGGGGATGGTAGCGAGGAACATGACGATACCCACGACACCGGAGGCGAGTAGCGAGGTCGTATTCCCTTGCAAGCTGAGGCCCTCGAAGATGAACGGAGCGTAATAGAGAATAAAATTGACCTGATTTGTCGGCGTTGAACGCGATCCACTGCACTTGACTCACTCCAGTCCACTGCTGGAATACCATAATGAAGACTGCGACACAGGTCCGCTTGAAGTTGGATCGGTTTGTGATGAGCGACTTGTACCCGGCAACGCCGAGAAGGAAGTTGCTCTTGGCGCTCCCATCCTGAAGATGGGGGTAATCATGTTCCGAGACTCGCTTCTCGAAGAGCTTTTGGGCCTTGATTTCAAGGTATTCAAGCTGGACGAGCGGCGAGTCGGGCGGTTGTCGACGAAGCCCAGCGAGGACCTCGAGACATTCCGAGTCCCGGCCTTGGTCCATGAGCCATCGCGGGGACTGAGGGAGGAACATGATTCCGACACCGAGGATGATGGCCGGGAGGATCTGAATGGTGATGGGCACGAGCCAGGCAGCTCGGCTCTGGGAGTCGCCAGTACCGCCGATGTAGTTCGTCCCTGACGATGTCAGCGCCAGTGTACGCTAGAGCGAATACTCACCATAGGTGATCCAGTAGCTGATCATGATGCCGAAGGTAATGGCGAGCTGTTGGAGAGCGACCAAAGCGCCTCTGATCTCTGCGGGAGCTACCTCGGCGTTGTAAAGAGGGACGATCATCGAGAGCGACCCGACTCCGAGACCGGTCACAAATCGGCCACCGAGAATGTAGTCGTAATTGCCGCCGTGCACCACAGCTTGGATGATAACACCGATGATGAACAAAACACAGGCGAGAACGACCGACAGCTTTCGACCAAGCTTGTCGGCGGAATAACCGTTGAACAACACGCCCACCCAGGCGCCCAGCTCGAGGATCGAGGTGAGCAGGCCCGCGAGCGTAGGATCACTGATGCCATTTGTGCCGGATGCCTTGCCGAACGAGTTCATCGACAAGACTTGGCCGAACATGCCTTGGTTGTAGCCGTAGATCAATCCGCCCATCGATGCAAACACGGCGATGGCGGTCGTTCGCGCGTTCTTGACGAGTCCAGCCGCGCCAGGCTTGGCGGCGAGCGCGGCTCGCTTCTGCTGGAGTTCGCTCTCGACGGCTCCGCCCATTCCGCCAATCATGCCAGGAGCCATAGTGCGGTATTGTACAAGAGGATGACAAGTGAGGGTGGGATGTTTGTTTGGGACGACAGAAAGGGATGAATCAGCTTGATCTGTACAGTTATAGCCTGTCGTCCCCCCCCCC
>CAUG01000307.1:0-24801 GCA_000442785.1 Papiliotrema flavescens NRRL Y-50378
CGGGACATCGTCAACCGCATCTTCCCGACCCCCTAACCCCTAACCCTCCCCCTAACCTTTCCCTAACCCCTAACTGCCACTCGGAGAGGCGCCTGATGACCAGAGGTTACAACCCCACCATCGAAGATTCGTGCGTCACCCGTCAAGCCCGTTAAATCGCGCCGACCACAGGTACCGGAAGCAATGCGTAGTCGACGATGAAGCTGTCACGCTGGAGATTCTGGACACGGCGGGTCAAGGTGTGTTCCCTTCCCCGACTCCCGCCGTTGCGCGCGGCTGATCCCAGAGGAGTATGCCGCCATGGCCGACCAATGGTACAAGTTTGGCGCTGGCTTCCTGCTCGTCTATTCTATCACCGACCGGCCAACGTTCGAGGCGGTGAGGAGTTTTCACGCGGAGATTTTGAGGGCGAAAGATCGAGACTATGTCCCGTGTGTGGTTGTGTCTAACAAGGTGGGCCAATCGGCTCGCCAAGGCCGAGACTACGGAGATGCTGATGCCAGTGCGATCTGGGCCGATTACGAACTGTGGGCCAGCTGGAAGGACGTCATCTTGCCCAGTCGCTCTCGGCACCGTTCATCGAGTGCTCGGCGGTTGACGGGGTCAACGTGGACGTGGTGTTCAAGGAGCTGGTCAAGCTGGTGCGAAAGGACGAGACAGTGAGCTCGATCTGGGACGCGAAACCCCAGCCCTCCTTGCAAGTGCATGCCTAACTCCAAGCGCATGAACATGGCGGCTCAAAAGATCTTGGCGGCTCCCTTCGGCACCGCAGGAGCTCATCACGAAGAACGCGGCCATAGAGGACGTGGCGAAGCTCTCGTCGAGGATCATGAGCGGTGCTGCGTAGTCATGTAGCTTGGGAAGCCGTCGACTAGGCTGAGAGCCCGACACACACGAGTCCAGCATGCATACTGGACGGAATGACAAGGTCACCGTCTGCGGATGCAAGCACGTGACATCGGCCTTGACTTGCGGTTGCCGCACGTCGTTTTGTGCTGTTCTCGTCGGTCGTCTTACTATTCACCTTGCTCTTGAACATTGCATCCGCCTCGGGATCTTGAACCTTGCGATGGACGTAGATAGGCTGGATAAAGAGGATGATGCGAGGGGATCGGCTCGCAGCGGTGACGGGTCAAAGTGAGCAGACTCCCGCTCGAATCCTCCAGCGAACGTCGTCGGCCGCCCCTCATCACAGGACAACAGATGGTCAGAACAAGGACCAAGACTTTTACTTCAACTTTTACTCGTCGCTGCAGAACCAGTGAGTCTGGTACCATGCCAACGATCTCATCACTGACCTCAGAGCGAACATGATAGGCGATATCAGTCGGACGGGGACGTATCGCAAAGCCATCTTGGGCAACGCTGCGATTGCGTTCCAGAACAAGATCGTCCTCGACGTCGGTGCTGGTGAGTGGATTTCAGTGGATTCTAACCGATCGAGCTGATGGGCAGGCTCCGGGATCCTCTCCTACATGTCAGCTCAAGCCGGCGCATCGCACGTCATCGCTCTCGAAGCATCAAGCATGGCCGAGAAGATTGAGCTGGTGAGTCCGTCCCAACGGCCAGACGTTGAGCTAATGTCCAGCTCGTCAAAAGCGCCAACTCTGGCTCAACCAACCCTCACATGCGAGACAAGATCCGAGTCGTCAGGGGCATGGTGGAGGACAAGTCGACGCAGGACGAGGTGTTGAAGTCGGGCAAGGTGGACACGATCATCTCGGAGCCGATCGGCGTCATGCTGCTGCACGAGAGGATGGTGCGTGTGTCGGGGCGTCGCGTCGACGTCACACTCTCGCCTCGGCTGGCCAGCACTGACGCCAGGTCGAGTCCTTCATCCTTGCCCGCGACACGTTCTTGAAGCCAGGCGGACAGATGCTGCCGTCGGCCGGACACATTTTCTTCGCGCCGTTCACGGACGAGGCGCTGTACAATGAGACGGACATGAAGGTGTGTCCCGGGTGGAAGAATCAGAGCTCACTGTCAGGCGCAATTCTTCAATGCAACCCTGTTCGGGACCGACTTTAGCGACCTCTACCCCGTGGCTCGGCAGGAGGTGTTCAGTGAGTAACCCACGCTGGACTTGGCTACAACACCTACATCATCAGTCCAGCTCTGACCCGCAGGCCAGCCAGTCGTCGGCATGTTCCCTCCCTCCTGTCTGCTCTCCGCGTTCGGCGCACCGAAATCATTCGACTTTCACACCGTGACCAAGGGCGACCTGCTGGAGTTCAGCGTGCCCATCGAGTTTGTCGTCACGCGGACAGCCTTGATCCATGGGGTGAGTCTCGGAAGCATCCACTCACGCGTCATTCTGCAAGCACTGACGCCAGCTCGCATCCTATTTCGACCTCGACTTCAACCCAAACCGATCTCCACAATCCCAAGGCGTCTACGACTCGGACGAAACGATCCAAGCGTGGGACTACAACGTCATGCCGGTGCAGAATCAGTGGTCATGGATGACGGGAGCGGGAGGCGCAGTGGACACTGGACTGAACCCGCCGCCGACGCCGCTACCGCCTCAGGCGGGGTTGAATGTGCGGCTGTCGACCGGACCATCGGCTCCGAGGAGTCATTGGCAGTGAGTCGTGCTCTGTGTGCTATCCGGAACATCATGTTGATCTTGACTTCTTCCGGCCAGACACCGGACGTCGTCGCTGACATAACAGGCAAGCCCGCCTCCTCCTGCCTGAGCCGCTCGCAGCGAACAAGGGTGAAAAGATCGTCGGATCGCTGCTGTTCAAGGTGTGCACCCTGTGCCAAGCCGGCGACTGCGCTGATGCCCAGGTAAACGACGCGCGCTCATACGACATCACCCTGCACCTCACCGTCGACAGGCCGGGCCCCAGCCACACGCCAAATCCGCTAGACCGCACCGCCACGTATAATCTCGCACAGCAGGTGTTCAAGTGAGTCTGTTGCGATGGGGAAAAGTCCAGCCCGCTGACGGAAGTTATTCGTACAGCCCCGACCAAGCGGGCGGTCTCGGCGGTGTATGAGCGAGTTGTTGGCATAGCATGACGTTTACGAACCGACACGAAGGCAACGAGTACAGGCTTGGGTAGAGCGCGTGGGTGTGGGCAGTCATCGGGTCGTCGCCAGCATCGGCAGTTTGGGTGCTGCCAGCCAATGTGAAAGGCGGACAAGACGCACACTATCATAAATCATCGTTCATGCATATCATGTGAACAATTTTGACCTAGACACGGCTGCGTGCTGACCCAGCCATCCCGCTCATTCACTCCTCAACTAATCGATGTTCATCGGGGGGACAGCCCCGTCCGCCTCGCCTCACTCGACATGATACATCGTCCGCATCCTCTCCTCGGTCCCTCGATCAGCCTCGCTCAAGCCCAGCCCGTCCGCGAAGATGGGTGAGTCGCTGAGCTTGACGACGGGCAGTTGCGGCGTCACCGCACTGCGCTCAAACGTCCGCGGCGTGCTCGCTCGCCACGCTCTTCCGAACGACACAGAGGCGGCATCGTCCTCGACTGTCGATGTGGACCCCGAGAGGGAGATCGCTGCGGAAGGGGGCACCGATGAGCAAGTCGAGTCTGACCGCAGGCGATAGGCATGGAGGGGATGGTCGTACGGATCGGGGCAGACCGGCTGAGCCGGTGGGACGGCGGCGGCACCGTAAAATCCATCCGTCCGGGTAGTGGGAAGAGCGGATAGTGCTGGCAGGGAGGAGTCTGGGGAGAATCGCGGCTCGATGCGTTGCTCATCGCTTTGCGCCGCACGTGCCGAGGCCGCGCCGAGGTCGCCCAGATTTGCCAGACGGAACTGCTCGTACACCTCTTCGTCGATCCACAAGCTGGGACGGAAGGCGCTGGGCGAGGACAGCAGTTCAGGGGCGCCTTTACGAGACGGGGACGGCTGGCGATGTGCCGCAAACGACATCGGTGGCGTCAAGATTGCTCGTGGGGGCGATTGGTCGGTCAGTCTTGATGGCTCGCCCTGCGGTGCGCTGACCTCCGCCGGTGGTGCAGGTTGCGCCTCGGCCGGAGCGGGTGCGAAGAAGGAAACATCCGTCGACGAGTCAGATGATGACGAATCGGCCGAGCCTCTCGTAGACTCTCTCGGGTCAACAGACGTGGACGTGGCGTTGTAAGACAATGGCGACCGCCCTTGCTCCGATCCAGCCGGGACAGGAGTGGTACCGAATGTCGACCTCTTCAGTGGAGCCTGTCCGGCCTCTGGCGAGGAAGAGGGAATAAAAAAGTCACCGCGGTCGAGCTCAGAGTCGCTCGAAGACAGCTCGAGCATCAGGAGCAGACTTGGCGTCGAGCGCGGAGTCGAGCGCTGATTCGCGGGCCTCACCCATTCCATCGCGGCGCGTCCGTCTTCTCCTCCTGGCTGGTCAGGCAAGCTTCTGCCCGACTCAGATGGCGTGACGGTGCCTGCATCGGCGCGGAAACGCTTCGACGCCGACGTGGTGCTCTTGCGACTTTGAGGCCGCACGTTGGCGCCGTGCTTGGAAGCTTTCGAGCCCCCGGATGATCCCGACACGCGCGAGATGCCAGAGGTGGCGGACTGACGCTTACCAAAGCGAGGTCGAGAGAAGTTAAACCCAGACTTGCCCTGTCCAGCAGCGAACGGCACCGGGACAGCGGGAATGTGCCCGGCGCCTTCTGACGTCGTGACCGGCTTGCTCGAGAAGAAGGAGGAGATGACCGACAAGCGTGAAGCTGGTCGCATCGACAAGGCTTTTGAGTGAAGGTCCAGCGTCAGCCGGAGCTTCTTGACTTCATTGATTGACGACGGCGGCTGATCGGGCGAAAGCGGTGACTGCGACGTGGTGTTAGCCGTTGCTTTCTCGACATCCGCGCCGTGGCCCGCTTCAAGCTCTCGGAAGCGTCGTTCCCAGTAATCGAGGGTTCCAACGGACTTGGACGAGGAGCCGGTGGTGCGTCGTCGTCCTCGGCGGCAGTAGACGAGGAGAAGACATACAAGTACCAAGCCAGCCAGTGTCCCGACGACTGCTCCGGCTATGGTCGGTGCCTTCGAAGTGGCGGCCGATGAAGACGTCGCAGAAGGAGATCGCGAAGGCGATGGCAGAGTGCTAGAAAACGCCGTCCCAGGTGAGTCAGGTGGAGAAGCCGGATCGACTGGTCGGCTCAAGCTGTGCGGTTCGGCAGCGGCACCGCTGGTCACCAGAGGCAAGGCTGTCGAGGTCGGCCCGGAGGATGTCGCTCGTGTGCTGGAGTTAGAGGTCGACGATGTGGCTGCTGAGGTGGCTGTCGAAGCTGCGGTGCGAGTCGCGGCTGCCGCATGCGTGCCCTCCGCGCCGCTCGACTCTGCTGCCGTCGACGTCTCTGCCACTCGCGTTTCACTTCCGCTGCGCGCTGCAGTCGTCGAACAAGGATAGTACAAGGTCTGCTGAGGAACAACGCTTGTGACCAGACCTGAACGCGTTTCAGTCGAGTAGATCGTGGTGGTCACCGTGGGCGTGATTGTCACGAGCGAAGTAGCAATTTCAGGCTGGCAGTTGGTGCCGGACGCATCGCATACTGTTGACGTGAGTGTTTGTAGCGTGATTGCGGGCTCGCCGAGGTACGTGGTCGTGATTGTTTGGGTGATGGTGCGGAGTGCGGACACCTGCGTCGTGCCGTACAGCGTCACCGATGGGACGAGCACACATGCCATGGTGAGGTCGGGATCGGGAACAAAAGGGTGTGAGTTGGCGCTGAGCCGGTCACTGCGCTACTCGACCGGATGATGGCGACCAGTTGCCGTCGTTGGATTGCCAGACATCCAGCTGGTGACCTGGGTGAGGAGGCCGGGATTCGGAGGAGAAACCTTGCTGCAGGTGGTGAGGATGACAAAAGGGCTCAGCCATGCCCCACGACCTCAAGAAACTAGGCTGGGCTGCGCGGATGGACGTGAATCCCACATCTATCTGAACCAGCTCCTTTGGACCGCTCGGAGGATGCCTTCTCGCGCTTCCATCCAAAGGCATACCCCTGCCTTTGAAGCGATCCTTTGGTGGATGCAAGCTGGGAAGGTCCTTCACGTCCCATGGCAGTCTCCGCCACGCGGTTCGGGAAGTCAGCTTTTGCGCAGGCAATGACGAGACGCTGCTGTCATGAACCGATGATACGGGAAGGGCTGACGCGCCTCGAGTCGGATTAGTGACTTGCGCTTCGTTCGATAACACTGTCCTTCAACAGTTCAGGCATCGCTGCTACCCATTACATACAAGCCATGATCTCCAGAACTTTTACTCAATCACGAGTACCACGCCGCTCCAAGCCGCGACCGCGACGCCCGCTCCACTGTCCGCCTAAGCATGAACCGGCATCGAGACAGTCCCCCTGGTCGAGTCGACGTCGTCGACCTTCCACGAGCTCGTGACCGTCTTGTTCTGAAGGTAAAAGTGCAGTCCCTGCGGGCCGTCTGAATGTCAGCTCTGGCCGATAATGACGACCCCACGTCCCGACTCACAGAACGGCACATCACCCCTGAACGAGCCCTTGTTCCCCGACCAGCTGAATGTCGGGACGGGCACGGGGATGGGGACGTTGACACCGATCTGCCCTGGCTCGACGGTGTGGGTAAAGTATCGCGCAGCGGCGCCGGATGAGGTGTAGATTGACGCTCCGTTGCCGTATGGGTTCGCGTTGATGATCTGGATGGCTTCGTCGACGGTCTCTGCTTCGATGATGTACAGCGCGGGGCCAAACAGCTCGGTCCTGGCGGTCAGCCGTGGTCCGGGATGACTTTTACTGGCAAAGCAAGGGCTGTCCAGCGCACGCCGACTCACGTGTACCCGACATTCTCCTTCTTTCCCCTCAACACGGTCGGCCCGACCCAGTTGCCCTTCGGCAGCCCGCTCACATCCACCTTTCGTCCATCCAGCAGCACTTCGGCGCCCTCCTCGATCGACTGCGTGATAAGACCCGTAATTCGCTCCTTGGCAGCTGGGGAGATGACGGGCCCGCTGATGATCAGCGCGGCTCGCACGCCTCGACTCGGACACGTACACGTCGGTCGACTTGTCAAATCCGCTTCCGACCTTCAGGTCTTGTGCCCGGCGCACGAGCTCCGGAATCCAGTCCTTGGCCTTGCCGACGGTGATAACTATTGTCAGTGGAGAATCGGGTCCGCTTGGTATATATCACTCACGGACAGACAGCGCCATGCATCGCTGTCCAGCTGCTCCAGCGAACGCGCCGACGATACCGTTCAGCGCGTCGTTCTGGTTCGCATCGGGGAGAAGGACCTGTGAATCAGTGACTAGTCCGGCCAACATCAAGGGGATGAGGCAGAGCTGTGCAGAACTTTGTCGCTTCGCACTCACGCAGTGGTTCTTCGCCGCCATGTTGCTCTGCACCCGCTTGCCCTGCTCCGTACCTCGCCTATGGATGTACTTTCCCGCGTTGTCCCCTCCCACAAACGAGATCGCCTTGATCTCCGGCGCGTCGAGGATGCCGTTGACGGTGTCGTGAGCGCCGTGCACGATGTTGAGCACTCCGTCCGGCACGCCGGCTTCTTGCGCGAGTTCAGCGAGGATCATCGACGCGCCCGGTGTGCGCTCAGACGGCTTCAGGACGAGGGTGTTTCCGGTCGCAAGAGAAGTGGGGAGCGACCAGAGCGGAACTGCTGTTAGCGAGTATCATGGCCAGGGCGAACAACTCACTCATGGCGGGGAAGTTGAATGGGCAGATGGCGGCGGTGACTCCAAGCGGCAACCTCAAGCTCGTGGTGTCCATGTCCTTGGCGACCTCGACGTGCTCTCCCTTCAGCAGCGTCGGGATGGCCGTGGCGGTGTCGACGACTTGGAGGCCGCGGAACACGTCTCCCATGGCGTCGGCGTGGGTCTTGCCCTGCTCGAGCGTGATGTTGGCGGCGATCTCGGACTGGTATTGGCGGATGAGCGCTTGGTACCTGGGGTCAGCCTCGACCTGAGCGTCCCGAGCCGCGTACCACTCACTTGAACATGATGTTCTGCCGCGAGAAGAGCGAGGTTTGTTTCCACGTTTTCCAAGCGTCTTGAGCGACTTCAAATGCCTCCCGGAGCTCTGCTGGCGTGGTCTGAGGTGTACGCGTCACGAGCTCTTGCGTTGCCTGCGGGTCAGCGCCAAGGCGCCTGGAAGAGTTCCGATTCCTCGGTCAACTCACCGGGTTGTAGACATCATAATGCGTGGTGGCCTTGCTTGCAACAAACTTGCCTCCGATAAAGTTCTTGACGGGCGTGCCGTCGACTGACGTTCCCTTCCACGCTCGCGTGTTGAGCTTGGAGTAGGCGTCGAGGGAGGATGATGAGGCGTATGTGCGGCGAGCGAGATAGGCCGTGTTGCGAGGGAGGCGGAGAGACATGGTGACGGAATGCGGGGTGAGCGGCGGTGGTGGTTGATCAAACGCGTACGGTCGTGTGTTTTATATCGCTTCTAAGTCGTGAGAGTGCAGCTGGTGAGAGATGTGGTGCAAGATGGTAGAGATGAACAACGCGAGGCGAGATGTTGAAGGCCGCTGGCAGGGATGACGGGTGATGGCGGTGGAAATAGCCGAGAAATCAAGCAAAACTCGGCTACGGCTACACGAACACCCTGGGTGGTCTGCAGCGGTTGATTCAGCCAAAGTAAGCGAGATCAGCAACAGTCGACGGGCTATCCGTCTGTCCCTCGCCCTGTCAGCCGACATGTGGCTCTGCGGCCGGAACTTACCCCTGTCTACATGCTCGATGCATGCTTGCAAGCTGACGGCTGCTCCGAGCTGACCCGCCCACCCGAGCAGCGGCGACTTCCGCTTCCTCGTCGGGCTTCTCCGATGATCCCGCCCAGGGCAGGACGGGATCAAATTACACGCGCAACCCACGTGGCCTCTCACCGGCTAACTCCCGACGCTTGCAGCCGCAATTGCAGAGGAGAAGCAGACGTGACCCCAACGATATCTCTTCTTGCTCCTCATTCGTTTTCCCCCTGTTCCCTTCGCTATTCTCATTGCCGGTACCTCGACAGGAGAGCGATCCAGCTTCCTTGGCATCCCACTAGCTCATCACTGTTTGAGACTGGATCCACCAATATGCCCCCCTACGCCCCGCTGGCCACGCCGCGGCTCACCCCGGAAATCCTCCTGTCGCGTCTGATCAAAATGACCTCGAAAACGTCAGGGCTCTCGGCAGTGTTCATGCTCGCTCAATACTCCTCACCCCTCGTCGTCGGGCTCCTACTCGCCCTTGCTCGTATACGCGCTCGACGTGTCGCGGGTGGAGGCAGCTCATTGCGCAACATGGCGCAAGGATGGACAAGTGTTTCGACGGGCGCGGCCGAAGCCCGAGTCGTGATGCGGACTTTCGGTGAGCTGACCCTGCTCACTTCTCTGGACGATTCAATCTTACCACTAGGCCTGCTCCCGATCATCCAGTGGCTGTTGGCTCTCCATCCCAACCCAGCCGCGTCGATACGAGCTCTGTTCAAGGTCCGATCACTGTCGGCGCTTGGCTCATCGGCCAAGCTGATCCCCACGATCCAGGCGCTCTCACTCGGGATATACTACCCGGCGGAGCACGTGTGGTACCTCGCCAGCAAGGGTGTCTTGGGACTCAGCCCGGCCGCGACGAGCAAAGCAGCAGCGTTGTTGATCCAGGGCTGGGCGTGAGTCTGTGACCCGCATCAGGGCGTCGCTGCGAGCGCGGCTGACCACCAGCGCATACGTCGTCGTCGAGCTGTACAAGATCGCTGTCGGTTATTCAAGCTTGCGCCAACGTACGCTCCGGCTGCAGAACACGAAGCCCCAGCTCGACATTGAGGCGGCAGAGGGGTACGAGCTGAAGGATGAGAAGTCGGTGGCCGAAAGCACGGTGGGAACCAAAGTGGACGTCGGTGCAGAGGCGGTCGACGCGCTGAAGAACGACTGGGAGGACTGGGCATTGAATGCGGCAGTGTATGCGTGAGTCGCGAGAGGTGATGACAAGCGAAGTACCCGACTGACGACCAGCGGGTACGCCCCACTCACGGCACACTGGATGACGCCGGGCGGGCTGGGACCGATGAAAAACAAATGGGTGCAGGCGGGCTTGGGGACTCTGACTGGAGTCGCGTCGGTGTTGACGCAATGGAAGGCATCTGCAGCATAGTCGAGGTTGGCCGATGCATGATGCCGCTAAAGTGCTCGTCCGCTTCTGGGAGGTTGACACCCACCTACACCGGGAATGGCGTCGTCAGATTCCGCCAAGAAGTCCGTGTTCGCGAGCTTCAACATGCATCTGCATGCGCGTCTGCCTGCCGATTGCCCGGCTCTTCCTTGCTATACTTCAGTCAGCCTTCCGCGCTATACTGCATGACTTTCCCATGACCGCAGTCGGGTTCGAGAGATCATCGGCAAGCGCCGCCATCGTCGAGGCCGTCCTCGTCGTCTGCGTTGTGCACAAAGCATTTGTTGTTGTCCACGTCGACTTTTCACTTTTTCACTCATTCTCTCCACACCATGTCGCGCCAACCAGACGAGGAGCGCGCTCTCAACGCTGCCGAGTCGTACGAATATGCTTCAGACGAGGAAGACGATCGCGCGCGCGACACTCCTCCCTCCAACGCGGCATCCGCTAGATCCATCCCCTCTCGCCCCGGCCAGACGTTCACCGCCCGGTCGCACTACCAGCTGTCTACCCCTGAGCAGCTCAAAGGTGTCGCAAACAGAATCATCTTCAGTCGATACTACGTTGTGTTTTACTTTGTGATGATGTGCTTGAGTCTGGGGACGGTGGTGCTGAGTTTAATTGCGACTCGTGAGTGCTGTCTGCCGTTGCTTCCCGAGCCATACCGCCTGTTTGCTCTGCCATCGCCGTTCCATCCAGCTTGCAGCTCCTAGATGACACGCTAATCTCAGACCGGAAACAATGCCCTCCAGTCGTCTGGCACATACTCGAGGTCATCGTCAACGCGATGATGGTTTTGGAGATCACAACAAGATGGGTCGCGTACGGCAAGGTGAGTGCAACGCAACCTCCTCATTCGTCAGACCGCCCCTTGTCCCTCTCGCGCTGAAGGCCGGGACCAAGCACTGACCGCAGAAATACCCCATGACGCCGCTGAACATACTCGACCTGCTGCTCGTGATGTTCTGTTCGATCACGCTCATCCTGGTCTTCCGCTCGCCGTGCGCCGAGGGAACGCGGCGTGAGTAATTGCTTCTCGCCTGCGTGCGGCATCTAGCTGATTGTGTAGAGGAGGAAATACTCGACACGATCTTGCTCGTAATCCGAAACGCCGTGCAGTTCCTTCGTTTGGGCAACATCCTGCGTCGGTGAGTCGAGTCTTCGCTTCACCTCACGCTGGACAAAGCGCCTCGGCATCCTGGCCCCTGCCGGTCCATGCCCAAAGCTCAAACGTAGGTCTGGCCACTCCCTCCTCAACCCGCCCAAACCCATCGACCTGTCAAACGCCCGCACCGCCTCCCTCGCCCTGAACCTCGACCTCGACCTCGACGATGAAGAGGCCGTGGCGGAGAGGCACCTCGCGGGCGAGTCAAGACGCACGCTCGTGGGCCGAGGCAACCGGGGCGGCTACGAGCCGATATTCCAGGACGACGACGGAGAGGAGGTCGGCGCTGGGAGCGGCAACGGGAGCGGACGGCGGTCAGGTCAATCGAGCGGGAGAGCTACTCCGCAAAGCGGGTCTGGACCGTTGAGAAAGCCGCTGGATGTGGGCGCGAACAAGGGAAGGGATGCGATCGGGGCGGACGACGAGGACATGTGGGACAGGCTAGGATAGTGGCCGGTGCGGAGCTGCCAGAGGGAGTCAAGAGGACATACACTGAGACAAATGTACACATCCGGTCAGTACTGTGCCGGGACCAACTGATCGTCTCATCTGCCTCTGATTCGGGACGTGACGACAGAATGCGCATCATGCTGATCCATTTTCCCATCCTGTCCGCCTCGTCATCGCCTCCGCCGTGTTTCGCCCTCACTTCTTGCTGTCCCCTGCCCGGACCTCGATCCACCTCCCGCCCTCTGTCCCGCCCGCCCCCTGTTTGGCCCAATCTTGTCCATCGCCGCCTTTCGCAGCCTGTTCATCTCGTCCATCTCTCCGCTGAGTAGACTCGAGACGCTCCCACGCTTGTTCGAGCGGTAGATCTGCGAGGTGACCAGCCACGCCACGAGCACCGCCATTCCACCCCATAGCAGTCTGAACGTCAGTGCTGTGGCGACGGGTCGCGCTCGGAAAAGCGGAGGGTAGTCTCTTTCTACCGATCTCCACTCACATGTCATATGCGCTGCCCTCGTCCGCATCGACAGTCTCTTTCCAGAAGATCGTGCCAGCCAACAAGCCCGCTCCGCCCAGCATCCCACCCCACCACATGACCCTCTCAAACGCACTCTTCATCCGGACCTCGTCGATCATAGCCGACCGCTCGGTGGAAGGAAGCGCTTCCCACTTGTCTTCGCTCACCCCGTTCTCGTATTGCGCTTTCCGAGCGAGCCGGCGCGCTTGATCCTCGGAGGGTCGGTGTTCCTGGTCGAAGAAGCAGCAAAGCAGGGCTCGGTGCGGGGGGGTGTACGACCCGGAAGAGCAAGAGGCGGAGAAGTAGAGGAAGAGCAGGAAGAGCAGGATGAGGAGGCCCAGACCGGATAGAGACAGAAGCAAAGCTGACAGGACGATGGTGGGGAGGTAGGAGGGGGTGGGGACGTCCAAGGTGTAGAAGGGCTGGATGGTGCAGGACCCGCTGCACGTGAGCGCCACTCCCAATCGTCAGACGGACCGAACAGCCTCCAGTATGAATAACTGCCTCACCTTTGACAATAGCCTAGTCCTCCCAGGTCGTATCCTCCCACGGAGCAGAACGTCCACCAGTCTATCACACCGGTCAATCCCGCACCGACCATCCCAAGGCCCGCGATCGTGGCTACGATGTAGGCGGACCGTCTACGCAGCCAGGACCAGAACCGAGATCGGATCATGCTTGTGCAGCACGCCTGGCAGCTCTCGCACCCGCCGCAGGAGCAACATCCTGCGCAGCATGCCTCAACGTCGTCGGTCGCCCTTTTGCGAGCCGTATCGTTGCCTCCTCTTCCCTTCTCGGCCGCGTCTAAGCTGGCCGCTCTGTCCGGCGGTCGTGATTCTGAGGAGGGGGTGGAACCTACTCGGGCTGAGTCTTTCCGATGTGTGGGTCGTTGCGTAGGTCTGCGCGCTGGCGAGTTCGCCGCTACGCGGTCACGCGGAGACGCTTCGCTGTCACCAGCGCTCGACGCTGAGCCGGGTTGAGTGCTACGAGCTCGAACTCTCGCTGCTGCTGCATAGACATCCCCTTCGATCTCTTCGGTGAATTTAGTGCGTCTTTCAGTCTGTGCTTTTGCCTGGCCTGGAGGGTGTGCAGCACGTGGCGGCTTGGCGATCGGCTTGTCCCTGGCGCTTCCCTCACTAGAGTTCCCCGAGTCCGAACTCGGGCCGCTTTCCTTCCGCGGGTTCGCTCGCTCTTCAGTTGGGCTTCTGGTCTCGCGCCCCTGCGACCGCGTGGATGGCCCAGACTTGTCCCCTCCTCCTTCGTTTCCTGTCTCACTCTCACTGTCAGAAGAAACCGCCTCGGCAGGGTGACCTTCAGACTCTCCAGCTGCCGATGTCTTCGACTGCTGCGCTGGAGCACTCGAATGTGTCGCTTTGGCGCTAGGGGCGGAACCAGCCCGCCGTCCCTCGCCTGCCTCACTCTCCGAAGTCGACTCGTATTCAGTTGAACCGCTCTCGTCACTGTCTGTCTCAGTCTCCGTCTCCGTCTCGCTGCTTGAGTCTGTTCCCTCTTCCGAGCTGTCATGCGGAGGTCGGGTGCGGTCTTGCTTTTCCGGCTGCTTGATCGGCGGCGCCCCGTCACTGCTGGCCGCCATAGTCTCGCGGTGGTCGGATGAGGACAGAACCCTTCAACGCGAATGCTGACAGTCTCGCGGTGTCTACATAGGTTCATCGGCTTACGACACTACATGGCATGACCTGAGCCAATGTCTGGGACAGCGAGTAGTCCTTTGTGCGATCTCCTTGCGAGAGAAAGGTGGTCGGCAAGTGGCAGGAGTCCATCGGGGCGAGACGTCGTGCCATGGGAATGTGTGTGTGCCACGTTTCCGGGTCTGGCGGCTTCCCGCCAAGCTTTCGAAGGTCTTTTTGAGACGGGTATGATGGAGATCCACAACCATCGACAGTGCACAGGTTACGAAACGCTGCAAAGCGGCTACGCGTATGTAAACACTTTGTCATACACGACGTCCCCTTAGGTGTGGAAGCCTCGCGCTCACGACATGTGAGCGGGACCATCCAAGCGCATATCAGGTTCGAATCTCCTTGCCTCAAGGGGACATGCAGCGTGCCTGTCAGCTGAAGCTGGAAGATTGACAGTGTCTCGTGTTGCAAAATCGGTGAGGATGGTACCTGCTTCGTCGTAAGCCGATCGCGAGGTGAAGTCTCTCCGCTGCTCCGCCTGAAACTGATCTGAGGGAACCCTTTGTGGTCAGCTGATCCTTTGACGCCGATCGCTGCTGAAAGTGCAAAGCGCTGCGTGGATGTAGGAGTCAAGCAGGAGTCTTTGTTGAGCGAACTCGATATGCATTCCTCCAGACCGCAGTGCAGCTCGAGACCATGAGCAGACGGCGAGTCTCCGATCCCCCACGCGCGGGGACCCTGTATCCTACCTCGCCGACTGCCACCAACGACCGCTCAACCCGCGCGTCGTCCATCTTCCCCTACAGCACCGCTCGACCGCCTACCAACTACTCGGAACAGTCTTGGCTCCCACCGAAAGATGCGCCGCCGGTGCCTGGGAGAGCACTCGGCCTACCAGAATCCCCTGCGTACAGCCCTTACGACGATGGAGCGGACGAGACGCCACTGTATGCGCGTTCCGACTGGGATCAAGAACGATCGCCCGCGACCGAGACCTCGGGTTACTCGCGTTCCAGCTTCGCGGGTATGACCACGGCACCGCCCAGGACAGCGTTTCGATTGAACACCCTAGGCGATATACAAGAGGAAGAGGAGGATCGACAATCGGATGGAACACGAATGTCTGGGCAGAATGGCGACTGGGGAGTCGGAGGTCTTGTGGCATCGCCTGGCGCGATGACCGCCACGCCTGCTCGAAGTGTGTTCGGTGACCACCACAGGGTAAGAGCCTCGGATGCTGGTGTTGTGACGCGGCGAGCGAGTGACTATGGACTCGGCTACGTGGACTCGCCGGGCGAGCTGACCCCGGCGAGTCGGGGATCCGGTGGGACAGACAGCGCTCGCAAATCAACTCTTCCGTCCGTCCTCGACTTGGAACATTTGACACAAACGCGAGGCGAAGATCCGTTCGCTGACGGAGCGACACATCGTCGACCTTACGAGCAGCAGACCCCGAGTCATGATGCCGACGGGTTCGGACACAATGCGACCCCGCTAATGGGGCAGTCCCCAAAGCTCATGAGTCCAGCGGCTCAGCAACGGCTTGGTAGAATGTCAGTTGCGACCGCAAGGTACACGGTCAACAGAAAGAAACAGATTAGCGGGCTGTTCGACGACGACCACACTCGTTCCGACGAACGTGACATGGCAGATCTCCCACTCCAAGGCGCCACGGGCGTCGCTCGATTCTATCTGACCTGGCGGATTTTTATTGCCCCCGCGCTGTGTCTCACAGCTGCGTTGCTGGTGACGATTTCTTTGCAAAACAACCCCGGAAGTGTGAGCAGGTATGTGTCGGTGCCGAGTGGGGTCTTCACCAAAAGCCCCAGCGGTGTTGGCGAGGTGGGCCTAGGCGCAAACGGCTGGTGTCCGCTCGACAAGTACGTAGGCTGATCACGGGTTTCGTGACGAGCTCAAGTCTAGCACCGAGTGTGAGCCGTACCAGGACGGAGACTTTGCAAATGCGGATGGCACATACACCATACCAGGAGAGTGAGTCAGGTAACATGCTGGGCATTTGCCTCTGCTGGCTGACACGTTAGCCCGCTGCTCAGCTCGCTTGGCAATCTGCTCACAGCACTCTGCGTCCTCGCGTGGCTCCTCGCCATGTACACCTTGATCACCGCCTTCCTGCACTTCTACCTCTTCTTTGCACTCTCTCTGCCGTACACGCACTTGCTTGACGAAGCCCTCGTACCGGCTCCCAATGGCGGTCGAGGAAAGACTCAAGCTCAAATCGAGGTCGACATACGAGTTCGAACCGAACGCACCCCGTTCGAGGGGTACCATTGGGTGTGGTGGGCTTGGTGGGCCCACAGGCGCGCCCCCCTCGGTCATCTCTATGCCGTACTGACTAGCGTATTGAGCATCTCTGCGGTCCGTCACCGAGGCCATCAGCATCGGACATACACGACTGACAGCAGTTTGTGGTCGCATTCATGTTCAAGCAGTCGGCGCGAGACGCCACGGCAAGTCAGCGTGTATCATTGAGGTGAGCAGCGCCCATCTTGGTACGCACGCATGTTGACACGCAGCATGGGTGCCTACATCCCCTTGATCGTCTTCTTGTTGACATTGGATCCTGTCATCGCGGCGGGCACCTGGGCATGGCACATAGTGAGCTGCTTGCACACTTGTCGAGCTGAATGGCAGAGCGACGAATGGCAGACACTGCTCGAGCCGCCAGAACCCTCGGCCGCAGCGATCATGCTTCCGCCCGAGGTCAAGCCCCTCAGGCATGTCCGCAATGCTTCTGGCGAGTCTTACTTTGCCCCAAGAGCCACGATGGCCCACCCGACGCTCGGCACCGTGCACGCAGACGCACCGCCCGTCCCTGGCGCCAACCTCGACGATGAGACGCGCCGATGGCTTATTGCATATCCGGCGGACGAAGAGCTCGTGAGCCTCATCGCGGACTTGCGCACCGGAGGACAGAACGACGACTTCATCCTTTCCGATGACGGACTGCTTTACTTGCGACCAGAGAACGATGAGCCAGCGCTACTTGTACCGCCCCGAGGCGAGATCAGGCAAGAGCTGCTGGAGGATGCGCATCACGAGCCCGACGAACACGGCAACTCTGGGCATTGCTCAGCGCAGGACATGTTGCGAGACCTCAACGAGACGTTCTGGTGGCAAGGCATGGAGCAAGATGTTGAAAGCATGATTGCGCAATGCGCAGGCTGCAAATACGACAAGGGTGGAGTGGCTGGTGTGGCGGGAATGAAGGCGGGGATGACGCCGGTGCCGTACACCGGTGTGACGGGATGGTCAGAGACGAAGACGGCCGCGGATGGAGGGCTTGGAGCGAGCGCGATGGCCGCGGAGATGGCTTTCGCCATGAGACAGGCGGAGGAGCAGGCGGAAGCTGACAGACTGAGATAGAACGCTTGCAAGGAAGTGTTCCGCGGACGTGGAGTCCAGTGAAGCAAAGACACCTGCGGCGCTCTCGTACTGATGGTACCAGCTTCTGTCTAAACATATTTGCACACGGTGAAGCATATATTGGACTTGAGCAGCACCATCGATCCACGATAAGTCCTCCCCAGGCTCGCATCCATGATCAGCGCCCCCTGACCCATACCGGACTCAGTCCAAGAACACATCCGCATTTCCTCTTTGCACCATGAACCTGGCATCAGCGTTGTCAACCTCGAATTTTACAAAGGCACCTTCGATAATCCGGCTTCATCACATGGGCATACTGCGGCAAGCCGTATTGGCTCGTGCGTCCCCCTACCGGGCCATCCATAAACGTCATCCCGCTTCCGGCTATACTTGCGCCATCGTCGTAGAAGCCGTCCTCGCCGTGACCCGCAAAGCTTGGCGCCTGATACAATCCGATTGGGCCACGGTCATGATGCATTGAGACCGCTCGTCGGCGGTAAGGGTCTTGCAAATCGTGCGGATGGAGCATGCCGTGGTCGATGGCAGGTGGAGATGATGGTCTTTGACGCTCGATCAAGTGTGCATGAGAGTGGGAGTGCGTGCGGCGCCTGGGAGATGCGAGGGATTCTGGTCCGATTGACGGTGGCACGAGATGGTGAGGCGAATGATGAGCATGCTCGCGCCGGGTGTCATTATGGCCTCGATGATGCTCAGCTTCAGCCGGACGCGAGTGGTCTTGCCCGAGCGGAGCGCGTCGCGTCGAGCCGTGATGCCGTCTCTCGTTGTCTGGAGGTCGATGGGACCGTTTCACCTCAGCTCGGCCGCTCAAAGGGCTTTGGGCCTCATCAGCTCTGTAGTCGGCTCGTATGTCGCCTCTCCCTTGGCCTTTGGCTCCTCCGTCGCGGCCATAAGAGTGTGCCCGTTGCCTTCCGTGGTCTGCAGGAACCAATCTTGAAGGGCGTCTGTCACGCGCTTCACCGGCATCGATGTAAAGGCGCCCAATGCCAAGCTCAATAGAATCCTCGTGTTGTGCGCCTGTTTCGCCGCCTTGCTGATATCGCGAGTCCACGCTGGCATGTCTATGGTGTCCGACCGAGCCATGGCGGGAACGGAGCGGGGAAGGGGGAGACCTTGCATGACCCCCGTGCTGATCTTCTGATGCTGCGCTGAGGGGGGAGGAGTTGACAGGCGAGTGAGCCTGCATGCGTGGCTGCAGACTTGGCGTCCGACGATGGACGGCGGGTTGTCGATCAAGGGCTGGGCGGTGAGCGAGCGAGCCGGAGCGACGATGACGATGCTCGCGCAGGACGTCTTCGTCACTAGACGACGAGACCGCCGAGCCGGAACGGTGCCGATTGAGCTTTGGTCTGGCGTAGTACGAGGCATCCGACGAGCCGTCGTCGTGAGGTTCTGTGTGGTGGTGGTGGTGATGCTGGTGAGGTGAGTGGTGGTGAGGACGATGCTGACTGTGAACGCCCATGGCATAGTCGTCGAGATGGGCCGTTTGCAGTCTCGGCGCCGGTCGCGGCGCGGGCAGAGAAGCGACGATCTGGGGCGCGGCAGGCGAACTCGCCAAATGGTCCAGGTCAGGCCCAGGCAGTCTTGCATTCTGTCCTCCGTACATGGAGCCTCCGGCGGATGGTACATTGCCGATGGACCTGGGCCCGGGGAAGCGCTCTTGACCATCACCTCCTCTCATTTCCATCATCATTGACACCGGTCGCAGTGTCGGAGCAGTGTATCCGGTCTCAGCTAGAGCAGGTATTGCGTGGTGTGGAGCTGTGAATCAGTGTCGAGGTCATACTGTACCAGGCGAGAAAACCCGTGCAACTCACAAGCCACGCCACCAGGGTTCGGCGGAATGATCGTGCTGCCAGCAGCCGACCCCGGGACATTAGGCATGGAAAGACCCGTCCCGGGCTGCGGTATGTGATCGGGGATGAACATGGGCGTATAGGGCAGCTGCATGCTACGCCTGAATGGCGCGGGGGAGACTGAGCTTCAGCGCGCTGCGTAATCGTCCTTTGACATTCGAATGGCGTGCTACCCACCTTCGATAGGCATCGCGTCAGAGTCCTTCTCGCGCTGCTCGTGGGTTCTTTTATGCTCGGACAGACAAAAGTTGAAAGCGCCAAGGTTACGGAATAGGTGGGAACGTACTTCCCCTGAAATGCTACCTTAGTTGACGTTGCCGTGTCAGTCAACGAGTGGTATGGGTCAATGATGAAAGTTCAGTGTGCGATCAATGGGAGCCGGCGAGCTACCTGCTGTGAGCATATGACCCACAGGTCTGTGGCGCGGGGCTAGTGATCATAGGAGGAGTCCCTTGTTGAACCGGCCCAGACTCTGCAGCCCCGGGATATCCGAAGGAGACAGCGGCAACGTGGGGCGATCGTCATCAGCGCCGGGTCGTCAAAGGAGGAGACCGTGGAGGGACTGCGCGGGATCCTTTGTGCTCGGCAGAAACGGGCTGCAAAGAGGCATCTAGGACTTGATGACGCGTGCGTCCATACTCTATGTAGCCTACTGCGCGGTGGAGTAAAGGTGCTATGACACCGACGAAGCCGCATCGGACGGAGTGAGCGCAATGGTCACAGGCAACTCGCTCAGAAACGCCGCGAGGTCGGCTCGAAGCTGTCTCTCCTTCGCTTGTGGAGCCGAGCCGGGAAGGCGCTTGAGGTCATGCCTGGAGGGCACTAATGCCTGCCGTCAAGCTCAGCGCGTTCCTTTCTTTCGCTCGATCAGCCAGCTGGCTTGCACCCTCATCGCTCTGTGTTAGGCCGGACTTGGGTTTCACGCATACTGATCCTTTGACCACCCTCCCCTCCCAATTCATAGGAGCTCCCTGAGCCAGTGAGGAGTCACAAGCTTCCGCGACATGGCGTGTTCCTTGTCTCATTCGAGTCCTCCTTGAAAAGCAGAGCACACAGTTTTGACCACGCGATTTGGAGCAATGGCCGTGATAGTACTGACACCAGTAAAGGCGATGTGGAGCCGCACTGACAGAGGCGACGCACAAGCCGGACACTGCCTGCTGCCCAATGCATCTTATAACCCCGCGCGCCATGCGCTCGTTTGTTCGCCGCCCTCGTTCAGGCGGGTAAGATGTGACACCCCAGGGACCCTCGCCCACCCCATCCACTGCGCGGCGTCAATCGCAGTCGTATCCGTTCTGCGCCGCGGAGCACCAGTAGTGTCAAGGTCGTCTATGGTCAGTCTCCGCATGGTCAGGCCCGCGACTCACCCCTTCGGATCTCTGCACCACCGCCGCAAGCGCCTGAAGCCCACCCGTTGATTCCGCCGTGACTCCAGCGAAGGAATATATCAGATCACCGCTTCGCAGATCCTACTTGTGAGTCCAGAGCAGAGGCTCACGTGTCTGGCAGAACATACCGCTTCTGAAGCAGGACTGTTGTTGTCCACCGAGTTGACCCGTGCTATGGCTCTCTCTGGCCACTCGGCTGGCATGTCATCTTCCGCGCCTCGAGCCGCAGCTGGCCCGTGACCGTTGGCCTGAGCCGTGCCGTTGGGCTTCGTGGACGCAACAGTCGAAGGTCCAGGAGTAGGCCGCGAGTTCGAGGGTCCGGCGAAGGCCTGCACCAGCGCATTCGGCAGGAGATCGTTGACGGTGCGGAGGTCGGTCGTGAGGTGTGCTAGGGCTGATCTTGCATGTCGGATAGTGTACTATGAATGAGCAAAGCACCTGCACATGTCTGCGAGCCGAAACGCACGATGTCTATGTCTCCTCTGGGAAAGCCCTCGGGGTCCAGCAGTGCGGTCGTAGCGCTCGAGCCGTGCTGCATGTCAGGGGAGACGCCGCGTGTCGCCGACTAACCGAAGAGAGCACGTCCCGCAGAGCATCCTGTCATGAGCTTGACGTCTGACACAGCCTGAATGGCTTACCATTGACTTTTCAATCTCCTCCTTCCGCTGCATCAAGGCCATTGCGTACTCGCGCGGCTCGTCCGGGTACGCGGCGGGGTCTGGAAGAGGGAGGGTCATGACCGAGGGCGGCTCCGGGGCGGGTATTGACATGGTCGCGGGAGAAGTTGCGAGAGGGGGGAATGGTACGAGCGATGCACAGAGATCAACTGCGAGCTGAAGTCTTGGAGTGTTGAACAGCGACGTGTGGTAGTCGTCGAGAACAGGGCAAGGAAGTCAGTCATCCATGCTGTCCATATGCATCAGTGGACGATCAGTCGGAATCACGTCGCGTCGGCGATCGCCGCTTGGCATTGAGGGAGCTTCTGACCCGTTACCACATCTACTGCGTCTCGACCCTTCTACTGCTTCACCTCGACCTCACTTATCATGCTCATCCAGGTGCCTGCCTGCTATAGATCCACGCAGGTGATGATCAATCGCATTGGGTGTATGATGTAGCGAAAATCGAGCTTTTTATCGGTGTAACGCCTCGCAACGACAATCAGGTCGAATCGGTCACGGTCCGACCGGTGGGATCGAGGTCACCTCGCGAGGGTGTCGATGTTTGGGGTAAAGGCGTCTGTTGCTATAGGTGCACGCAACTGGCGAGTATGTCCCCATGCACATTTTGTCTATCCAAGCTGCCCCCTGACCGGATGCGAGCGGCCAAATGTGGAGAGGACAGGGCGGAGCGACTGCGCTAAGATGAAAGCGTTTGGTTAGGCTTACAAGGCCTCCCGTTGTGCCCTCGCTTCGTGAGTCACGACGCCGCTTACAAGAACCTTGCTGATTACCAGGCAGAGCGTGTGCATGAGCCAGCGGGACCCTGGACAACTAGCCCAGCTCCGTCGCTGACCACACACCCGAAGACCAGGATGACATCAGATCAAGATGCTCCCTGCCGATGCAAGCCGTGTCATCATGCCATGTCTTTGTGTCATCTAGGACAATGCGCCGTATATATCACCTCAAGCTCGTCCCTTCCTCACCTCGCAGCACCTCCCACACGGCAGACTCTTTACACCATGTCCTCACAAGGCTTCAAATCTGGCAACTCGACCGGGATCAATAACTCGGATCCGCAGGGAACGAAGCAGGGCAAGCAGCACACGTCGAGCTCCCACAAGCAGCATGTAAGCATACCTTCTGAGCATGAACCATGAGCAAAGCAGCTCGCGCGCGCTAGAGCTTCCGGCTGATCTGCAGAGCTCGGTCGACCCGCAGTTCCCGTCCACTGCGGAGGATCACGCCAACCACAAGGAGATCCCGTCCAATGCGAAGCGTAGCGGAGCAGCCAGCGACCACCTCCATGATATCACCAAGGCGGAGAGGGCTTTGCACGAAGGCCTGAGACAGGGGAGAATCGAGGAAGGCGACACTGTCAGCGGAGATGGTGATGCGCCGGGAGGACCTACTCACCTGCCAAAGTAACTGCGTTGGCGTCCGTTGTGTGTCAGAAGAAATGTAAGCGTGTATGAACGTCACAACCAGTGATACCAACACAGCGTCGGGGCGAGTATTTCAGCTGGCGTGCAGAACCGAACATGTGCATAGCTCACCTGAGCCGCTGGGCTTGACCAAAGATGGCAACGGGAAGGGACCTGGGCAAGGATGTCTTACAGCGCGGATGGTCTGTGCGTGAGGACCAAGGCTTGTTGCTGCTTCCTCCCCGGCCGACATTCCTATCTATGATCTTTCATCATCCGTCCACTCTACTCTTCTCTCCTGCCTACAAGAAACTCGCAATCGCGTTCAGACCTTCAACATGGAGATCGCGGAGGAAGCAGCCCTCTGCCACTTCACTCAAAGCCCTTCTAACCCTTACCAAGACGAATGGACCCAACAACTGCTCGCTATCGCCTTCGCGTACGATCCCCGTCGTTTCGAGTCGACCCTCAATTTAGACACTTTCAAGCTGATTCCCTTCGACGGCAGGAACCATCAACTGTCAGTGTTAGTAACCACTTGAAGAAGTTCTTGGACAACCCGCCTACCCCCTTCCCGACCGGCTTCAACACTCTCCCCGATGACAAGAGGGAACAGTGGAGGCAGTACCACAAGGTGTACGAGACAATGGCAACAAGCTGCATTCTCACCGCATGCGATTACAGCGGTTGGTTTCCGTCAGAGGCGATGGTAGCAAGGGAGACAGAAGGAGAGCGCGGAAGGTATTGGAAAAAGGGGGCGCACAGCTGGGAAGGCGGTGGATACGAGGGCTGGGCTGAACTGGCAGGCAAAGTGGGCGTCTCCATGCTTCCGCTCGGGAGTGAGCTGAGCACAGATTGTGGTCCCGGATGCGATCGGGAGCATCGCCGCGAAGTTGCTCTTCGAAGGCTTCGGAGGTTCCTCCCATGGCCTCGACGACACCGCTGAGGTGAGCTTCCGCACGGCAGTATGGAGGGTGGAAGCTTGGAAGCGCTATCAAGCTTTATTCTTGACACGGGTGCTGGTCAAACCGATCGCAACGCGCGAAGCATCTCCTAGCGGAAGCTTGGGTACGAGCAGAAGCAGATTTTCATGGTACGAGCTTGTCGCGTTAGTCGTATGTTCGCTTACGCTCACAGAACTCTTTATGGTGAAAGAAGACCAGGACGTGAACGGGACCATGGAGCGATACCGTCATGCGCAAGCGCCCAGACTGGGGAAGCTGAAAGAAGCCGACCGATCTGTGGCTCACTGGGCGATCGAACTCGTGTGGTTCGAGCCCGTAAACCTCCGTCGACTCGAACGCCACAACCAAGACCTAGAGCTCTTCGCCGGCAGGCTTGTCAGGCGACTTCGGGGGAGATCTGAGGATCATCGAGAGCAGTGGGGAGAACAAGAAAAGGCGCAGAAGGCTTTGCAGAACTTTCAAGCTTACCGAGCCGGCCTCGAAGAGCTCAACGCCAGTCCAGACATCATCTCCGACCCGACTGTCCGAAGCACGCGGGGTCAAAGGGTCGGCGATGATCGACACCCGAATTTCGTCGGCACCGTTGACATCGACACCGAACGGGAAAGCAAGCACAACGGCAGAAACATGGACCGCGGCATCAAGCACATGATTGTGCCGGGCTTTCACGCTCCTTTTGACGATATCGACACGGTGCTATATCATGGCCAACATCGTGTAATGTTCGTCCACGACCTGCTCGGCGTGTTTCGACAATTTCGACACATTAAAAACGCGGAGAGCTTCTTGAGAGCGCACGCGCCGCTCGTCGAGCCGTGCGTGTGGGCTGTGCAGGCTGGCTTCGTGAAGAACGGGCCGTCGGGTCAGAACGCGGCAATGTATTTCGACGAGGTAAACGTAAATGATACGCGCACGAGCAGGTGCGTGTGGATTCGCCGACTCTGTTCACTTGTCAATGAAACTCACGCCAGCCTCGTTGACCAGACTGATTGTCCTCCGGACCTGAGAATCATCCTCGACGAGCTCGTCGCTGTCCGAAGCCAAATTCAGGTGGACATCGAGACTGGACAGAGTTAGAAGTCGATCCGGTCCAGCGGAAGCTTTGAGGCGGCTCACAACACCGTGCTCGTCATCGCTCAGCGCCACCGCGACCTCGTACGCACGGGATGGATCCCCCACGATTTCTCGGTGCCTGATACTTGTCGTGATCCAACTTCGGTGCATAGGCTG